>UFQX01002153.1:0-10003 GCA_900497675.1 Arapaima gigas
TGTGTGTGTGTGTGTGTGTGTCTGTGTGTGCAGGAAATTCAAACAAACAAGCAACAGAATACAGGTACAAGTGGAATTCTGTGGCGACTGAAACAGGGGAGGAGAGATAAAATAATTCTCCAGGCTCCTCTCTCAGCGTGCTCTGTTCGGGGGACCGTTCACCCCCTCCTTGCCTAACATCTTCGGCAGGTTAGGAGCCCTCAGTTGTTTTGTCTTTAGCGAAGTGCTTCTGCAAATGAGCACAGCAGTTGAAAATTAACTCTTTATTTTCAAATGCAAGTAAAACTAAAGTTCTGGTGGAATTTGGAGAAGCTGCAACTGTTAAACTGATCTTATCTGTTTAGAAACTTGGGTGGTTTTGATGTTAATCAGTCTTTTGTGTTTCATGTGTCTGTGTTTTCTTCCTCTTGCTTCCTGCAGTTAAGAAATCTTGGCGAATTATGAAAACAAGAAACGTAAAAGTTTGTTCATGTCTTCTTCTCCAGCAGAATCAACTACTGCAGGTCTCTCCTATCAGACTGTATGTATCGCACTATATCCAGCCTGCAGTTGGTTCAGATGCTGCTGCTGGGGTTCTCAATAAAACTAAGTAATATGAACATATGACACCGGCTTTGGGGTCTCATTACTGGCTTCCGGTTAAATTTAGAGCGGATTATAAAATCCTCCTGTGAATGTATAAGGCAGCTGACGGAATCACTCAGTTTACCTTAGTGGCATTACACTACAGTACTCTGTCTGTGATCTTGAAGGTCCTCTGAATAATAAGATGCTGTGGTTTATAGATAATGGTCAGTATTCGTTTTCTTTCTAAAAACAAAAAGGGATAACATACTGAAACCTGGGTCTACACAGAATATTTTAGCGTAAAGCATTTATCCTGGAACATTTAGACATACAGTAGACTTATCATCCACACCTGGCAAAAACAGAGACGTTGGCTGAGAAACCCGTGGAACCAGCTGGGTGTGTTTAGAAGAGGTAGAGAAAGGCTTTAGGTACGAGTAAACGGTGCCATGTTTCTCACGAAGCAAACCCTCAGCCTTGCTTTTTCCAACTTTTGGATGTGAGAGAAAAACGTTTCAGTTGGTCATATTCCTCCGGTGCAAGAAACAGGTCCTCTTCTGAGTTATCAAGCTGATGGGGAGTTTGAACGAGAGCTTCTCAGAGACAGCATCAAGAGTCCGTGCAGATGTTGTAATACTGACATTTAGGCCCTACAAGTGGAGCTGAGCCGTTTACTGCTGGCTGTTTTGGGACCCAAAAAGCAAGGATCAGCGTGCTGATCTACTGAAACAGGTAGAACTCTGTCCAAAGTCTGTACAAAGTCCAGTCCAGGTGATACACAGTTAAAGAAGCTGGGTTACCTTTTGGGTAAAAATGGCCTTTATAACCAGAAACTTCGTGCAGGATCATACTTTATTTATACTTGTAAATCCATTTATATAAATATGAGTGCACACATAACCTTCCTTAAAAACACGTCTCTCTCAACTCAGCGATGAACAAAAGGTTTAACCCCCCGGGCTGTTTCATACGTTGTTGTATTACAGCACAGAAAAGTGATTTATTTAACTGACAGTTTGTTTTCCACTGTTACTCCGGGGACTCGGCGTGTCGGGGCAGGAGCTGTGGGTTCGGGTGACAGACCAAATCACAGAGCCTCACGCCAGAACCCGCGTGCGCGCCCGTGAGGCCCAGTGGCCCCTCGTAAGAAACCCGCGACCCGCCGTTAAAGGAACAGTTTTAGCTGCTGAACGCAGGACGTTTCCAGAACAACAGGAGTTTGAAAGTTCGCGCCTCTGCCTCACAACTGCACTTATTTACAGGAATATGTACGTGAACATATCAGCAATATGAACGTAGAGGTGCGAATGTTGCTGCATCTACAGTATAAAAATAGAGAATCCAGTGAAACAAGTGAAGTGCGATTTAGTGATTCAGTTTTATTTCAGTTTTTGTGACGGTGAAATAAATATGAACGTTTCAATAGGTGAGGGAGAACAGAGAAGAAGAGTATATTTTATGGCCCCTGGAGCAGGACGACAAGGTATTCATTTATAAACAGCAAAGTTTGTTCTTTCACCCTTGACACATAAAAGATAGACAAATATGTGCTTTTTCTACATGCTCTGACACAGGACACGTTGCCACGCAGAACACATGCGAACTTCACATTGTGTTTTGCTTGTTAAAAACAGCGTTCAGGACCACGAGGGACGAATCGGAGTAAATCCCCCAGCCAGGTGTCAGGTGAGCCCTTTACACTGTAGGTGTGTTAGTGGTGCGCAGTCACACAGGTGCGCTACTCACTCCGGCCTCGACTGTATTTCCCACCGGATGGACGGCAGCTCTGGGTTCCTGGACAGAAATTACCCAGTATGATGAGAACAGGACAGTATTTGTTTGCCCTGAACTGTGTAGGAAAACTAACAACTTGTCTGTGTTTCTGTGACTCCACAGTGTATTAGTGTGAAAGTCATTTATCTGTCATCCTCCTCACCAGTGTGTCTCTTCCTCCACAGGACAGTAACCGTGACGATGATGAGCACAGAGGCCACCAGGACGGAGAGCAGAACTGCACACAAGATCGCAGTGTGTGAAGGATCTCCTGCTTCTGTAAGAAACAGCACAAACACACATGGTTGACACACAGTGTGGGAGAAAAATTTCTCTCACGGGGAGAGGGGCNGAGGCCACCAGGACGGAGAGCAGAACTGCACACAAGATCGCAGTGTGTGAAGGATCTCCTGCTTCTGTAAGAAACAGCACAAACACACATGGTTGACACACAGTGTGGGAGAAAAATTTCTCTCACGGGGAGAGGGGCACTGAAAGGACTGGGTGAACCTGCTTGGGGAGGCATGTGGGAGCTGGGAGGTGTGCAGGTGTGGGATTGTGTGGCTGAGTGGAGCAAGAGAGCCTTGGTGTGGGGGGGGACGCAGACATGTAACTGCTTGAGTATTATGCAAAACCTTTGTGATCTGCTTGTCGAAGCTAAGATGCATTAACTGTAGAATATGGTGAGTGAAACAAATGTATGTAAAGCTTAAAGTAGTATAAAGAACAAACTGTGTGGCAATAGTAAAAGTTACAGAAATCTGTTGTCATGCAACCCAACCTGTGAAGAAAGATTAGATATGGTGCCAAGAATGGCAGAAGTAAACAGAATGTTCTAGTAGGGGAAACTATGCCCATGTTGTTGAGAAGAAGAAAACTGAACTAACCAAATACGGTACAGACTTGGTATGAGAAATGTGTATAAATGGAGGAATTGATCTGAAGACGGTGTGTCTCTCGGGAATGAAGACACCCGTGTGCACGTTCTGAATAAAGGCTTTTGCAGACACAAATAAAGTTTGTTGTCTAAAATTTCTCTCACAACATCATAACTGACACACAGTGTTGTTGTTCGGGTGTCTCACCCAGCTGGTGTCCAGCCTGCTGTCCACACTCAGCTGTGACACGGTACAGGTGAGCAGGTTCTCACCTAAGTTGACGTCCAGCCTGCTGTCCAAACTCAGGTTTGACACGGTACAGGTGTACAGGTGTCTCTGTCTCAGCTCTTCCTTACTGACACTTAGGCTTCTTCTCAGCTGGTAGGTCCCGTCTCCGTTGGGCAGCACCGCCCCCCCCGCGAACTCCTGGTCTGGGACGGGCCGGCCGTCTCTCAGCAGGGTCACCTTGATGCGTCGGGGGTAGAAGCCGGTGGCCAGACAGCTCACCTGTGTCTTTCCACTGTGTGCCTCTGTCCTCTGTGTCACCCTCACTCTGGGACGTTCTGGGGGTGAGAAAGTGCTCACATTACATCCCCGATGACATTGAACTTTGGCAACTGCTGTTATTCACTGAATGTGGTGGAAAATATAATGTAAACTTTATGCTGGAAGGTGAATTCACTCTCAGTAAAATGGCTGCACAACAGAAACAGAACCGGACTGCGGTACCTTTCCTCATCCCAACGCCCTTCTGGATGTATCTCCTCAACGTTTTCTCACATAAAGGCTGGTATATGTCTTTAAAATGAATTTTACTGATTTCAAGTCTTTCTTCGTTCCACATCAGCCCTTGAATGGATGTGTTTTGCTTCTGTTTAAGGGCATCGTAGCTGTTGACTTCTTCTCCGTTGTAGCCATCCAGACGGTAAAGCTGAGTCAGGCTGCCATTGTCCAGCCGACATGAACATGCTTATAAGTGAAGGAAAACTAATAAAAACTTCACAACTGAGTACGACTTTTACATTTGTAAAGTGTTCCCGGTTCAGAAGCCGTGTGGTTTCTGCCTCCTTCTCACTTTTTACCTGCTGGCATCACACTAATTCATATAAAAACATAAAAAGCTAATTCTGGGCTAAACTGAACAGTCTGTGTTCTTAAAAAAGTTTAACCTCATCCGAGCAGAACGTTAAAACGCCGAGTAGTTTTAAGATGAAATAACTGTTTAAAAAAATGTTCTAGCTCCAATACCTGCTTCAGATGGCAAACACTGAGCAAAATACCGACCCTGAATTACCCCGGTAAAACAGATGGACCTTTATCAACTGGCCAAATGCTCTAAGTTATAACGGAACAGTAAAATAATAAAACGTTGTGCCTGAACACCTGAGTCGGAGCATCTTGTGTTGCGCACTTAAAACTCCGGAAACCGGTCAAAGCAGAACTTAGAAGCTTCGAAATATTTCAGTGCTGCTGTATGATCCTGTTTTGAGCGTGAAAAGGCTGCTAACCGTTAGGTTACTAGTTAACTAACTAATGTTAGCTCAGGACCCAAGAGAGACGTGACAAGAAGAAGGAAACGCGATAAAGGCTCGTGTGGGTTCGTCTCAGGCGGGTCCTTCGGTGCAGTGCAACAGAATTGTGCACATATTCCAGCCATAAATAAATCTGGTTTCCTTAAAACGGCGTTGAGCATGAACATGTTTCCATGTGAGCAGCCTCTGGAGAACCTTCAGCACAGTCACTGTAGGGATGTGGCCGTATTCAGTGCAGGACCTCCAAGCCCACATACATGTAGGGGTCACATATGATGCACCACAGAGATCTTTTTTGTTCTAGTTTAATGTTTAACATTTTTTCCATGTTTCATATGAAAGTGTGCATTATTATTTTTTAGATCCATTAGACTGAATTCCAGGGAGTGTCATCTTTGTGCATAAAGACAGGGAACTATACATGTATTAAGCAGCTTTCATAAGTTCAAACCTAACTAAGACTTTAATGACACAAACACTGTAGATCCTCATAAACCAGCTAGTTTGGTTAAGCTCATGGACTGGTGACAAAGACAGAACTTACGAGGTAAAACAAACCTAACCGGTAATGTCGGTTTTCCTGTGGAAAAGTTGTGGCCAAGGGTCGATATTATTAGTCACTGTTTTGCTGAAACCTTCTGTGGGACTTTTACACTCACAAATAACAGCCTGGATTAAGATCAGCTGTCTTTTTCATTTTAGGACTGAGCTTCACCTGGGTCTGGTTCTGAAGCCCAACTCCCTGAACGCAGAGAGCTCACCTGGCGGCAGGTGCCAACAGCTCGGTAAACAGGTGTGACCAGCTGTGCCAGCATGACTCAGCACACCTGAGCCCGCAACGGACCCCACGCACGGTCACGATCGAAAGGCTCAGGCTGAACAGAAAGCGAGTAAAACACAGTAAAGCGGCAGTTTAACGTCTCACGCTTTTTATTCTTCTGTCTGCTCGCTTCTTGCACAGTACAAACAGTAAGAAAGAAACAGAAGCAGCGGTCAGTCTCACGGAGCGTCGGCGTGGAAAACCAGCGAGACGAATTCACGTGACCCCGACCGTCTGCTCCGCTCGTTCACATTTAAATGAAGAATCTTCTTTATTTCTCCAGAAATACAGACGTTAAACACAGTGCGAGAGCGGAAACTGAAATTAAAAGGTGAGAGATCAAAAACAATACTGCTACAGATCCGTGGTATAGAAAGTTCTACAGAACTTGACAGCTTCCTGCATAAATATCATGCAGCAACACTTATAGTGCTGGTACCGTGTAACACTTTTCATCTGGATCTAAACGTTCAGGAGGATTTTCATACAGCGTTAACAGTCAGTGTGAGCTTCAGGGGCGGCGGGATTGATCTCTCATGGTCTCTGAAATGAAAACAGAGTCTAGACACAAAAAAGGAAGTAAAACCCGCAAAACGTGAAGATTCTCAAGCAGCTGCCTGTAGAGGTGAAAACAGTCAAATGTGGACTGGTGCCGCCTCCTATAGTGCTCTTCCAGCACAGCCACGTCACACACACACACACACACACACACACACACACACAGAGCAGGAACAGGAGCCCCTGCAGTGATGCTGAAAACCCTCCTCAACTCTACTATCCTTCACAGGTGTTTTACAGAGAAAAACGGTGACAGGTAACAGCTCTCAAGTAACAAAACAGTTCAAAGGACCACTTTAAAGTCGGAGACAATAAATACTGTGATGTTTATACGTGTGTAGAAGCCGCACAGCGACCATAAAGCGCTCACACCAAGNACAGGAGCCCCTGCAGTGATGCTGAAAACCCTCCTCAACTCTACTATCCTTCACAGGTGTTTTACAGAGAAAAACGGTGACAGGTAACAGCTCTCAGGTAACAAAACAGTTCAAAGGACCACTTTAAAGTCGGAGACAATAAATACTGTGACGTTTATACGTGTGTAGAAGCCGCACAGCGACCATAAAGCGCTCACACCGACACCAAGAACAGGTCTTGACGTTCTGCACCAAAAACCTCTCCTCAGCCTCCAAGTCGCCCCGTCGAGACCTTCTTCTCCATCCCGGACGTGAGGTCGGACCAGCTGGGTCTCCTGTTCTAACCCTAACCTGTGTTTACCTGGTGACCCGGATCACCGGCCACATCTGAGCGGCCATCGCCTCCTGAGCACCAGGGTTCCATCTCCTCAGGAGGCTGTTCCACGTCAAATGTCCGAGGCTCGGTCTTCCTGCACGGACGGCTCGACAGCGCTGTGACCCGGGTTTCAAAATATATATTTATATATAGATTTAAAATATAACCTAAAAGTTAAACTTGTCTGTTTCCACAGGCGGTCCGACAGGAACCGCGTGCGCGCGCGTGAAGCCCCGTCGCCTCGTGAGAAACCCGCGACCCGCCGTTAAAGGGACAGTTTCAGCTGCTGAACGCAGGACGTTTCCAGAATGACAGGAGTTTGAACGGCGGCGGCGGCAAAGTTCGCTTCTCCGCCTCACAACTGCACTTATTTACAGGAATATGTACGTGGAACAACATTCCTTCTGCAATTGCAGGGTTTTACTTAGAAAAGGGGTTTTATTTTTACTTCCATAAAAAACAAAGGTGAGCAACCAAACTGTAAAGACTGTTCCTCAGAAAATTACTATATTACTCTTCTTTCCTCCAGAAATAACCAGTAAAAAACAAAAAGACTCATTGTCTCCCTGGCATCTATACACAGTCTTACAGAATATCACTTTGTGCAAACCCTCACACGGGGGTCCGGTTATCCCAGGGCCTGGGTTGGGGGAACTGATGCTGTAAAGGTAAAACGTCTCCCATACGGTAACTCCTAGCTGTGCTGGGCGTTTTGTACCTTCTGTGCGGCTCGGTGCTGCTTCACTTCTCTACCAGTAAACTGTTCCCACGATCCTGCACTACAGGAGGGAAAATGGTTCTGGATCGATGGGACTCCGCTGGACTTTGCCAGATGGGCCCCAGGACAACCTGATACCCATGGAAGTGAACACTGTGTTGAAAGGAACTTTATTCCACTGTACTTTATTCCACTGTACTGTATTCCACTGTACTCAACCTCTACTGCACAACACGACTGGGCTTCACGCGCGCACACGCGGGTTCTGGCGCGAGGAAGACGCCGCGGTTCCTGTTATCCTACAAAGAAGAAAAACTGTGCAGTGCGGCTCTGTGATTTGGTCTGTCACCCGAACCCACAGCTCCTGCCCCGACACGCCGAGTCCCCGGAGTAACAGTGGAAAACAAACTGTCAGTTAAATAAACAACTTTTCTGTGCTGTAATACAACAACGTATGAAACAGCCCAGGGGGGTTAAACCTTTTGTTCATCGCTGAGTTGAGAGAGACGTGTTTTTAAGGAAGGTTATGTGTGCACTCATATTTATATAAATGGATTTACAAGTATAAATAAAGTATAATCCTGCACGATGTTTCTGGTTATAAAGGCCATTTTTACCCAAAAGCCCGTGTCGCAGGAGCTCGCGCTGCTCGAGTGAAACTCGAGTGACGCGCACAACAGCGACGCCGTGTGGCTGAAACTGTAACAGCACATAAGTCCACCGGCGCCTTTTTCTGGCTGTTGAGTCGCTGCCCGCCAGCGCTCCGTCCGCACTTCACGCTGAGAAATTCACCCGTGGAACAAAAGGAAATCTAACCAGAACATGGCACTGGTTCAGCGCTATTAGATAATGGACAGTTTCAAAAACACATAAATGATGAAAAATAGGTTAAGAAACAGGTTTTAAAGGCGGACAGGCACCGCCGAACCCAAGGTTCTGCATGTTAAGGTGTGGCGGGCTAGTGCCGCTAGCAGAGCTCCCCTCCGTACTGGCGTCTCAGCGAGCTCCAAGGAGACCAGAGTGTCTAAGAATTGCCTACAAGCATCATAAAGAGAATCTGAGTCAGGTTTCCGTGTCTGATTTGTAGTAAACAAATGACTGCAATTTTGAAGTCACCGCTCAGATATACTAGTTTCTTTCAGGTGTGACTCACTATACTGACTGCTGTTCTTCCGGCTGTGTTTTTCTTTCTGCTTTGCTTTGCTTCTTTAACTGTGTATCACCTGGACTGGACTTTGTACAGACTTTGGACAGAGTTCTACCTGTTTCAGTAGATCAGCACGCTGATCCTTGCTTTTTGGGTCCCAAAACAGCCAGCAGTAAAGCGGCTCAGCTCCACTTGTAGGGCCTAAATGTCAGTATTACAACATCTGCACGGACTCTTGGTGTTGTCTCTGAGAAGCTCTTGTTCAACTTTTTGGCCAAAACATAAAACGCTATGTATGGAGGGAATTCCATTCCATGTTGTATTGAGGGCACTGTACACCACCCCCAAAAACTCACCTAACTCTGAAGCACGGTCGGAGAGCATCGTGGTTTGAGCTGCTTTGCTGTCTCAGTGTCTGGAGAGCTTGCAATTCTTAAGTAAAGAGTGAACTCAAAATTGTAGGGTAGCAATCTGTCACGTGAAACTTAATAGAAGCTGAATGATGCAACAAGACAATGATCCAAAACAGAAGAGTAAATCAAGATCAGAACGGTCTAAGAAGAAAACTAGTGTTTTGGTTTGGCCACGTCAGAGTCCAGACTTTAACCCTGTTGAGATGCTGGGGCTTTTCCAGAAATACTGCTGAAATGAAATGAGTTTCATCAGATGAAATTCATTTTCTAAAGAGGAACGGTGAAAAATTCCTCCTCACTGTTGTGCAGGTCTGATCAGCAGCTATAAGAGGTTTTCTGCTGAGACATCTTTGTTAGAACAGTTGTCCTATGTCTGTGTATCTTGTGTAAATGTATGTAATTTGTATGTCTTCTCACAAGTGGAGACAAAATGGAAATACAAAAAAGTGTCTAAAATGATACAGTACATTTTGTATGATCTTCCGATGTTCTCTGCTTAGCGGCTTCCTGCATTTATTCCCTCGTCAGCCCCGCATCCCCATGTGTCCAACCCACCGCTTTGCTCCTGAAGCCCTGTCCTCAGTCTGCCACATTCCCAAAGCACCTTGTCCTCTCATCGCCGTGTCCCCGGCGTATCATCACGCTCAAGTTCATCCGTCACCGTCACACCTATTTTTCTTTGCTGCTCTTCTTCACTGTATGTACAACTCCTGCACTTGAACTCACCATCACCGGGTGACCATGACAAGAATAAAGCAGTAAATGATAACAGTTGGATAAATGGATGGATTAAAGACAAAAGAATCCTCATACATGGCAAACCTTTGGTTTCAAGGGGAGGACATCAGTGTGGATGGTGGTGTGG
>UFQX01002175.1:0-12789 GCA_900497675.1 Arapaima gigas
GATAAGAATCTACCTGTACTTCTCAACACACATTGAAGTTGCATGTCTAACACTTTTGCACAGAACTGTATGTCCATTTTGTATTTATTTTTTATTTATTTATCTATACTTCTTTATACTGCTGCACGTTTAACCCCTTTACCTTATTTTATTTTTATTGTATCATCTGTTCATTATTCATTAAGTTTTTGGCATTCTCCTGCTTCTCCCCCCTCTTCGCTGCACTGTGGACCTGAGGAACTTCAAGTTGCACTTGACAATAAACGATTCTTGACACGCTTCCCTCTGGGACTTGAACAAACCGCCACCTACTCGCGGTGCAGTGGTAACACCCACTGCCTTTCAACACAGGGACCTGAGTTTGACTCCCACCTCCTACTGTAGTACACGATCGAGGGACGTACCCTTCACACAGTAAAATCTCTGCGGTTATAGAGATGGGGGAAATCGCTGTACATATCTTAGTACACAAACCTCACACTGTAAGGTGTCAAACAAATAACACTTAATATTTGTTGAAGGAACAAAGTATTTATGGGAGGTTATGGGGGAAAACATCATTAGATTGAAGCGAAAAGTAAAATTAACAATTGTAATGTATTTTTTTGTATTCCGACTCAGGTCAGTATACGACGTCTTGGTGCGCGATCTACCACGAGCTCATTCTTCTGTGTGGTGCAGACTTAGGGTCCCAGTGTCATTTCTTGAGCATTAGAAGAATACCCAGTTCAACTTCTCCAGGAAACATCGGTGTGTTTCTGCCCCAGTGCTGCCTGGGTGTTCTTCTCACTTTGAGGCCCTAAGTGATCTGCCAGTGAACTGTTTGATCGCGGCTAATGCTGAGGTCTGCTCTTGATGTAGCAAACATCCAGAAGTCTGGAGAAGAGGACATTTTAAAAAAAAAAACATATAACAACATTCACTCTGGTGCAGGAACCCTCGGGCCAAGCAGTCATCAGCAGAGGTCCGTCACAATAACATCTGCTGCTGAAACCTAGAAAAAACTGCACTTTACTGCACTCCGATGACAGAAGTTTAGCTACTGCTAAGCAGAAACTTCATCGCCTATTTTCTTTATGAGTTTCATGAAGGTTGGCAGTTCTGGCAGTTTTCATTTGAGAAATGGGCCGTAGAGTAATATGTGGAACGTGCAAGATATCAAGAATGCTTTTATGTGATATATTTGTGTTTGATTTTACTCAGAGTTGTATAACTTTCATCTTTATATTGGAGGCAATAGCAGGGTTCTGAAAAGGTCTTTTTACTATTTATTTAAACGGGGAAACATAAATATTGCATTCCTGAGCCCTGAAAGACTCGTCCAGTTTTCCGCCCAGTGCACAAAATTCCTGCCCTATCTTCTAAACACAGAGAAATTGTCACTCAAGCCCAAACAGATAATATCAGATCTACTCTGGGCACCTTTACATCCACAGCCACATGTTCAAAATCGATTATAAGGACAAATGCAAGAGCCTTTTTCCTCATCGTCTATCTTACTGTCATTATTTCTTTTACTTCGATGTTTTTGCTTTCGTTCCCGGGTGGCACGGCAGCACATCGCGCGCCTCACGGCTTTTTGCCTGCGGGTTCAATCGTGGGGTTGAATTCGGCTCGGTCTGCGTGGAGCTCGTATGTTCTCCCGGGGTTCGTTCCCAGATTTCCTCTGAGTGTTCCAAAGGCACGTCTGGGTGGATCGGTGGCTCAAAACCCCGCTCGGCTGAAATATTCGTGAAATATCATTTGCGATAAAAGCACAGCAAATCAGATCAAGCAAATTCATTCATAATGATATTGCCTTTCAAGAGAACTATTTGCATTTATCAAATTTCAGTGCTGACAAGTAATGCTTTGCCTGTTTGCCTTTTAGAACGTTATTTAAACATGTATTAGGGCGTATTGTTATGATAGATGATAAAGCCTTGTCAGAGATTGAATTTAATATTTTCAAAATGGTAAGTAGCATTTTTGGAGTTTAATTCATTTGACTGTACAGAACTTAGTACCCGTATGCCAGCTTTTTATATATATATATATATATATATATATATAAAAATTCCCTTCTCACCCAGGTTTCCTTTGTGTGGTAACTTTCCGAAGACTCGGGGCTCCAGGCAGAGGCCTGAGAACTTGAGGGTACGGCACGGTATTTTTAATGTTCTTAGAACTGCGCTCTTTTGGACTTACACTGATGTTGTCATACCTGGGATCTGATGGAGCCATTTTTCCAGCTTAGGGGCCACAGCCCCAGGTGCACCTATCAGAAATGGCACTACCTTGGTCTGCTGTCCGCACTCTCTCCAGTTCCTCTTTCAAGCCCTGGTATTTCTTCAGTTTCTCATATTCCTTCTTCATGATGTTTCTATCACTCGAACTCACCACATCAATCACAACTATTTTCTCCTTATTTATTACCACTATATGTGGTTGTTTAGTCAGCATCTGTTTATCTGTCTGGAACTAGAAGCTCCGCTGGATCTTAGCTCTGTTTTTCTCCACCACTCTCTGTGGTACCTCCTATTTAGAATTGGGAGAGCCCAGGCCATGTTCCTTACAGATGTTCCTGTATATGATTCCTGCCACTTGCTTGTGCTTCAGTATGTGTTGTCCCTGCCTGAATCTTGCAACCCGCTATTAAGCACTAGATTGTCGTAGGCACTTCTTTCCACAGTCTGCACCGGGGGTCTTGCCTGATATGGTACCTCTGTTTCGACTGACCTCGTGTTGAGGGCTTGTTCTTGTGCTGGCATGATCAGTGCCTCTATACTGTCCTTCAGTCCTGCCTTTTCCAGCCAACTGGTCCTCATGCAGATCTCCTCATGTCAGCCACCTTGGCTATCTGTCAGTGGTACATTCCATGGAGGGCTTTATGCTACCATGGCACCTCCTGCGCTTCCCTACTATTCACATCCCCTGTCTGCTTCAATATTCCCCTAGAAGCTCATCTTTAGGGGATGTTGTTTGGAGGTACTCATGGATGTTCCATTCAGGACAGCAGTTGTCATTTTCTAGGCCCCTTCCCTCTTCCTTTCCACAGGTGTACATTCTCTTGAGTGTTGGATTTTGGATGTATTGTAAGGAGTTTTCGTGTTTTGATGTCTGTAGCTTCCATTTCCTCTCTTGACTAACTTACTATGGCAGCTGGGTATTTGATGACTGGCACCTGTGGAAAAAATGCTATAAAGCGAGGATGGTTCCAAAAATAATGCCATGAATACTTATTAATCAATAAACCTTCTAAAAAGTGGCCACAGTTCTTCTGCACACTTTGACTGTCTCTGCATGTCCTCCCAGACTGACTCGATCGTGTTGAGATCAGGGCTCTGTGGGGACCATACCATCTGTTGCAGGATTCCTTCTTTTTGCTCAACATAGTTGTGTATGACTGAGATTGGGTGTTTGAGGTCATTCTCAGGCTGCAGAATGAATTTGGGACCAACCAGAAACCTCCCTGATGGCAGGTAAGAATCTACCTGTACTTCTCAACAGACAGTGAAGTTGCATGTCTAACACTTTTGCACAGGACTGTATATGTTGATGGCTCTGATTTTGTTCTTTCTGGCTTTTTAGGACCTATATTGCTCATCTTGGATTGGGATGTCCCTGCCTTCCTAGTCCCTGCCTCATGGTTCCTGTGTGATTGTCGAACCCCCAGATACTAGCTGCCCTGCAAGTCTGTTATGTGGCCTTGTTGTAGTTCACCTCCCTCGGTCTATTTTCCTATTTTTACTATCATCCTGCTGCACTCCTCTAGTCCAAACAGCATCCCAATATCCTCACTGTAGGTCCTGGTCAGGTGGACCAGGGAGTCAATGTCTCTTTCACACTTGGGACACAGCTTGATGACATCCACATATCCACATACAGGGGGTATCTGATGGTCGCTCCCCTCTCGAACCTGTATCTGTAACCACTCTTGATGACGATCTGGCCGAGGGGGTTCAGGCCTATGCAGAACAGCAGTGAGGATGCTGCATCTCCTTGGTTAGAGACCCCACGTCACAATCACCTGGGCAACTGTCCTTGAGTTGGTTTCTAACATTGTCCTCTAGATTCCATGGAGTTTTTGATGAAGGTTATCACCATCTTATTGACCTTGTGCAGCGCTAGATGTTCCCATATCCATTTGTGTGGTACTGAATCTATCTACTTAACCTGTACCCATTCCTCAAACACACACCAACATCTGAGGCTCTAGCCCCTGCCCGACGTCTCTTAGTTAAGAAGCAAGAAAAGCAAATAAATACCAAATTAGACCATTCCCCGCATTTTGGTGGGTGGCTAACTTTTCGATCCCTCTAATTTGCTGCTCTTGAGTACAGGGCAAGGGAGGGGCGCAACGCCAGGGGCTCATTTTGTACCCTTCCTCAAATCCTTTAATGCTGGCCAGCCTCAGGGAGATACATTTCATCAGCTGTCTAAAGAGTAAAACCATGTAAAGCCTTCCTGTGCGCCCTGGTGGAAACCGGGGAGGGTCCTCAGGGGTGTTTTCAGTGGATTACCGTGTACCATTAATGAATGGATCACTTGCTAAGTTTACTTGAAAGACCTGAGAGGTTCCTCATAACCAGATGCGCATGAATCGGTGGATTAGAAATCTCAGCGCTGCAAAAGCTACCCAAGAAATCACAATAATCCACTGAGCGCATCACAAAATTACCAGAAAATTGGGATGTTAAAACTCTCCCGCAGAAACCCAGCTATTATGTTCACACTGCTAAACGTGTTCTAAATATATATGAGAAAATATAAGTTCGGAGTTGGATTTATGGCTTTAGATAGACGTTGTCTAATTCACTAGAAAACAGTTAAACGTAAAACTGGCAAGCGGGTCACAGGATCACGATGCGACTACGCGGCAACAAAGGGATAAAATTTGATTATACTAAACTAATAACATTAGAAAAGTTCGACTGTATGATGTATGATTAGCTAAACCGTTTCCTTAACTTATGAACGCAGTTGGGACCAGATGTTTGTTTGTTCGTAAGTCCAAAGTCTCTTTCACCGCTAATTCACAATCGGTAAAACGTTAGTAATACAGATGTCTCGCCGTTTATTTCATCAGGTTGTGCAAAACACTCCGGAAAGCTATAATAAGTTAAATAAATAAATAGGATTTATTTCATTTTTATTAACATCAAACAACATTCAGATTAAATTAAAGCCATACGTCCGCCCTGTGTTTCTCAGCCTCAAACCACTTTCAGCTTTGCTCACTATTTACGCAACCAAGGGTTAATAATACAAGTGTATTATTAAATCAGAGACAGAACGTATTTTTAAGATAACACGTTTTAGGAAACCTTGACTTTTTATTTGATCATTTTCATTCAATTCATTCAAATAAAAATTATCTTAAAACCACATTCTGTCCAGAGACTCTTATTCAACAGCAGTTGCTGGCAGATTCAGCGTGTCTCACCTTCATCGTACCGTGTTTGGTCACAGACACTCACTCACTAACACCACGCACGAGCCGTAGACACTGTGGAAGGGAGGTGGATGAAGGTGGTCCCACACTCCTATTGTGGTACATTCTACTGCCATCTAAACTAGGTTAGGGCAGAGACAGAACTTTTAGAAAACATATAAGTGAAGAAAGTGGAATTTAAAGTAAAAAAGTAATGTGCAAAAACGTCTGAATCTCAGGAAACGTGAATGTTCTTAACACAAGGAGCCAGTGTATACAGGCTTTGTGGAAGAGCGCTGAAAGAATTTGTTCTAAGGAATCCTCACTTTCGAAGCAGACATAACAATCCGGCCAAAGCGTGACATTCGAAGTCCAAATACTGGGTCGGTACTGAGGTCTGACTACAAATCCAACAGGCTAGAAGCAACTGGCCTCTTTTAGAGGCAGAAAGGCATCAGTTTTGAAGGCTATTAGAGAAGTTCCCTGGAGCAGCCGCTAAATGTCAGACAACAACGTGGTGGTCTCCAGACACGTCTTTGCAGTCCATGTTGCTGAACTGCCCCGAACTATTAGCACAGCATGATTCAGACCTTTTGCTGAACGGGGGTCCAGCAGGGTGGCTGCGCTGGACCTGTTCCAGCCCTGCAGCTTTACCAAGTATCAGGCTCTCCGACACCCCTGCAGCTCTGCCTGCCTTCAGTACGGCTCCGTCTGCCAAGCGGTGACAGGAGAAAAGGCCTCAAATTACAAAACAGCCCGAGTTCCTCAAAACGGAACGTATTCACGCGCAGCAAAGTAGTTCCGATGACCGTGTAAACAAACAAAAACTTAAAAAACAAAAAACCGGCTGCCCAGCATCTTGAAATGAATACTATTCAAAAGTTTAACTTCTATACGGCAGGGCGCGATTTAAAAGGAGCAGAACACTTTCATAAACGTCTTACTCAGTAACTAAGACGCTGAAATGAAAAGTCTAAAAGGCCAAAACCTGTCAGAAAATTAAGTGTAACTATGAAAATCGATGTAAACTGTGTGTTCATATGATACCCAGGTAGTGAGTGATGAAGGTGTTCAGTTTTTATTTATTCACCCTATATTCACCCACAGGTAAAACACTTTCTCCAGTGCAGCCAAAAACCAAATCGGCCGCTTTCTGAATATTGGCCACGCTTTACTACCGTAGCGCATTTATCACATTTACTGTGATTCATTTCCCCTTTTACAGCTTGAGTGTCTTTGCCTTTAGCGGATCTGATTAAAACCCTGAAGTCAGCATAAATTTCACCGAAAACAGTCTTATTTTTTGCGTGGAAGGAACTTTTAAAAAGTAGAAGGTTTATAAACAGAAATGCAAGCTCAATTCTATTTATACAGTGATAAAAAGACAATAGTGAAAGATAACATTAAGAGGAAAGCCGGCTGTGTATATAACACAGCCGGCTTATATTGAATGGAGAAGCGTGTATATTTCAAGCGCGTTATATTTGAATCATCCTTTTGTTATTCATCTTTCCGTCGTTCCCCGACTAAAGCAACTTACTACGGCTTCTTAGCCGAGGCCTTCCGCGCCGACATGGTGAGAAGCTCGGGTTTTTCAGTGAATCGGCACCGACTGCGGTCACGGGGACCGGGACTGACAACTGCTGGACGACCAGGGCGTGGCGGTTAAAGGCAGAGGCAGCGGGGCGTTGGGCTGGTTTATGATGTGAATACAAGGGCCTGTCTGTGATCCCGGCCCAACGTCACTCGTTGGAGAAGTCAGACAATATCCGTAAGGCCACACAAGCAACCTTCCTTTCTGCTTGATCAGTCTAAACAAGAAGAACACACATCTGGATCTCTGCACGTGACGTTTTTAGGCCGTTCTAACAACACAGGTAAAGCTAGCGGCGGTGGTGAGATCACATCACCACGGCAACAGAGGCAACAGAAAACATTACGTCCACATCTGCACTGTTGCCTTTTGTGTGTGTGTGTGTGTGTGTGTGTGTGTGTGTGTGTGTGTGTGCGGCATTATTACGTGTCAACTAAACTAATGCGCTGTGTATGTCCCACGGTTAGTGTCTCACACTCAATATTCTATACGTTTCATAGCCAATATCCATTTACACCGCCGTCCACCCAGCATCCTTCACCTCTTCATCCTGGTGAGGGTCGTGGCAGCCCAGGGCCTATCCCGGAATGACCGGGCGCCAGGCTATGAAACCACACAATGGATGGGACAATATGAGCAATTTATAGTGACCAATTAACCTCAGAGACACATATTTGGACCGTGGGAGGAAACCCAAGCAGACACAAGGAGAACATGCAAAGTCCAGACAGACTGAGCTGGATTTGAACCCACATCCAAACAGCCCCGCTGCTGCGAGGTGACAGCGCTACCCGCTGGTATACTATATACTCCGTATTATTGCCATATTCTAGCAGACTTTATATGTTATATAAGAACGGCACTGCGGTATGACCTGGGCTCCGCTTCACACCCACTTCCGACACCTCACGCCTGATGAAGGGTCGCAGCGCGGAGAGGTTCGGAGACCTCATTAGAGGTTGGTGACGTGCGCAGGTTTGCCAGCTCCTCGGTGGCAGATAGCGGAGGCCCTTTGGCGCCGGCCCACTTTAACGACAGCCAGACCCCCTCATTTCCAGGCCACTTTCTCTGAACTTTCTCCTTCTGCACCGATTAATGAGACCGGAGCCAAGTGGCTGCGTCCAGGGCGCACTTTACAGCCCCTTTAACAACGGGGGTCCAGGCCTGTCCCATAATCCCACACGACTGATCCCTTTTGTGAGAGCGTCACATGTGGTTTTATTAATTTCACAGGCTTTGCGAGAGCTTTTTAAAACAGCGTGAGTTTGAACTGTGTAAGGCCAGAGGTACATTTATTGTAAACTTGTCAGTAAGCGCAGTATCGCGGAAAACACCTCCTTTGTTGTAATAATTCTGGAAATAACTGGAGGGGGAAAACGGTCTTTAGGACTTGCCAAAAAGCACGGCAGGTCGTCGTGTGTGTAACACTCCTGGAATTGAGCGGAAAACTAATGCCGGAACACGGATCCGCGCCCGGGCGGCTGCAAACTCGACCCGGGAAAGCTGAATGTCACACCAGACATTTTGCTCTGTGACCTCCGGCTCACGCCGGTCATTTTTGCACGTGATTTGCATGAAGGTGTGAAAATGGTTAAAGTTAGTCCTGACTTCTCTAACCTCAGACACTGACAGACACCAAACTGTCATTCATCTTGTTGCTAAGAACATCAAATGTAAATAAGCTTTATTGCTTAAAACGGATGGATGGATAAAAATGTGCTTAAATATTAAAAAAAAAAAGAAAATCCAGCGGTTTCCTCACACAAAGGATCCTGAACTGAATTATTTCATTGATAAAATCTTAGCATCACTGACTGTAGAGCCATTCATTTAATGCTATAAAAGAGCATTTCTGAGCTCCTCTCTCAGGGCGAACCGGGGTTGGTGTGGAGAACGGGGACCACCGCCCCCCAGATCTCTTACCTCCGTCCATTTCTGTCCCCTCCTGGACACTCCAGCCTCAAGGGACCCCGATCCGTTCTGCGCGCTCACGGCGTCGGCGGGCGCGCCGGACCTGATCGCGTTGCTGCCGGAGGTGTGACGCGCCGCCTGCGCGCTCCAGACCCCCAAGGCAGCGCTCAGCGCCACGAACGAGCACCAGCATCCACTCCGGGTCCACGGCAGCATCCCGGCCGACGAGCCCGCCGATCTGTTTGTAACTTCGCGAGGGAAAAGAAAACGACAAATGAAAAAGGTCACTTAACCAGAGGCGGCGTGGGCATCGAGTCCAAAAGGCAAACTTCACCCTCCGTGGAAAAAAGCGTGTCAAAGTAAATCGGGCGCCACGAGTGACGGAACTGCTCAACACAGCGCGCGCGCGCGTGCGTGCGTGTGCGTGTGCGTGGATCCCCGGGTGTGTGTTGGCATGTTGTGAGACTCTCCGCTATTTATGAGCTCACACACGCGCTGGATTATGCCCACCTTTCTCCCGCCCCCCGCGCGGCGTGACACAGCGGAGCCGGCGCTGCGCACCCAGCGTCCCCGCGTGCTGTCCGGACCCCCGCAGCCCTGGAGAATTATTCCCTAAACCACGGATTTCGGTGTTTATGTCAAACTTGTAACACTTGACACTGGCGTGGGAGGCAGGGGGGGCGGGGGGGTTAAACGTCGTGTGGTAAAATATTATTTTTGCGAGACGAAGAAAAAGATTTCATTAGTTTTGTCTCCCTTTAAATCATTGCTCGTGTGTTCATTCCAAAAGGAACCGTCGTCGTTATTTATATCGTTATTGTTCATTTCTTTAACACAAAAGTAGCATTTTCCTATAATTCGTTTTTTCCAGTTTTATGGTTTAAGTGCGTAGATGACAAATGATCTTCGCGATTTTTCCAATATCGGACTTTTAAAAATTATTTTCGTAAATATATAATTCTTAGAAGGTAAAAAAATAATCCAGGTTCTGCCTGATAGTTTGATGATAGTTTGCCAAGTCTTCAGTTTAATGTATATTCGGTATAATAAAGTAGGTCTTATTCACACCTTCTTTCCATTACCTGTGTTTTTACTGAATCATGTTGCAGGTGCTGCACAATCTCATGCAAATGAGACAGGACACGTCGCGGGGGGGGGGGGGGGGGGTGAGCTGCGCGCGCGGCCCTGAAACGGTGCAAAAGTAAATGTGACGAGATTTACTGCGCGATACGAACGGAGACGCCGCTTTTACACATCGCCGGCGCACAGTCCAAACTGTCCAACCTGTCCAGTCCATACAGTCCAACCTGTCCAGTCCATACAGTCCAACCTGTCCAACCTGTCCAGTCCATACAGTCCAACCTGTCCAGTCCATACAGTCCAAACTGTCCAACCTGTCCAGTCCATACAGTCCAACCTGTCCAGTCCATACAGTCCAAACTGTCCAGTACATACAGTCCAACCTGGCCAGTCCATACAGTCCAACCTGTCCAGTACATACAGTCCATACAGTCCAAACTGTCCAGTCCATACAGTCCAAACTGTCCAGTACATACAGTCCATACAGTCCAAACTGTCCAGTCCATACATTCCAAACAGTCCATACAGCCCAAACTATCCAGTCCATACAGTCCAAACTGTCCAAACTGTCCAGTACATACAGTCCAAACAGTCCTACCTGTCCAGTCCATACAGTCCAAACTGTCCAGTACATACAGTCCAAACTGTCCAGTCCATACAGTCCATACAGTCCGAACTGTCCAAACTGTTCAGTACATACAGTCCATACAGTCCAACCTGTCCAGTCCATACAGTCCGAACTGTCCAGTACATACAGTCCAAACTGTTCAGTACATACAGTCCATACAGTCCAAACTATCCAGTACATACAATCCATACAGTCCGAACTGTCCAAACTGTCCAGTACATACAGTCCATACAGTTCATACAGTCCAAACTATCCAAACTGTCCAGTACACACAGTCCATACAGTCCAGTACATACAGTCCATACAGTACAGTAATGCATAGTGCAGTAGAGTACAGTAGGGTGCAGTACAGTGGCCTTATAGTGCAGTAGAGAGCAGTACAGTACAATAGTGTATAGTGCAGTAGAGCACGGTACAGTGGTGTATAGTGCAGTAGAGTACAGCGCACATTATCACATTCTATTTAGGGGCTTTAAATCGTATTAATATAATATAAAATATGCTGGAAAAAAGGCCATTCTTAGTTAATCATTATTTGACAGTGAATGAAGTGATATTAAAACGGGCCGGTTTCACTGCTGCCGTTTCAAAAGCTGGATCACAGTGATATTATATCTTAATATTCTACATTAATAAGTATATTACCGGCTTTTGCTGGAATTCTTAAGGGGAAATATCTCCGTTGTACAGAGCCTGCAAAGCCATAAATAGGACAGTTCAACTGAGAAGGATCCCGCTTCCGTCGTGGCCCTCAAAATGTGCCGAGCTGTGTGACGGGGACAGTCGCGTTTGCGGATGTTTTTGGGGAGAAACAGGTGGCACTCGTGCCTGCAGCTGCTCTGCAAACAGGAGGCTGAGCTCTGTCACGTGCGCCTGTGCAGCATCTTCACGCGTCAGTATGAAATGAAGAAAAAAAGCCAAAAAATGGGACCCAGGAAATACTCAGCATCCTTGATCCATGAGCGTTTTAACATTTTCCACGTGCATTTAATTCACTTTTTTCTCCCCGCCGTGAATTTACCGATTTTTCCTTCATTCCCAAATAGTAACCGTGGGTCTGTAAGACATTCACTTCGGAGCCAGCGGTTTGACGGGAAAAATTTAAGTCGTCACAGTTTATTTATTCAGCATCTGGGAAGGAAATAATAAATAGTAACGCAGGAGGTAAAGTGCAAAACCAAAACCTGTTCAGTTAATACCAAGAACACATGAACAGAAAAAATGAGACAAATATAAAGAGCTCAGATGTTCAAACACGACTGTATTTGTGGAGATTAATGTAAACCTGAGCACAGCACTTAGTCTCAACTGCTTCCATATCAAACGTTTTAGTTTTTAGACCTGCAAGATGCTTAGACTGTACATTTGGCTGTAGAACCAAAAATATGGGAGGACTTCAGAAGTAGATTTGGATTTTTGGTAGGGTCCAAGATTCAGGAATAAAATATTTTACAAGTAGGACCTTAAATTATTAAGGAAACACAGGAGAAACCATATATTTTCTTATCGACAAACAGATTATGTATCACAAGTGTATAGATTAACTTGCAAAAGCGCGTCTGGTCAGTTTAGGAAAGCATCGCAAGGTGAACTTCAGTGTTACGTCACCACCCCGGCTCCGAAATATCCGTGCCAGTGCAGGTACTGGCCTCGTATTACACCAACTACCAAACCGCTTAATGCCGTTCATAAAATGATGTTTAAAGTATTGATAACACATGTACAACATCAACACACACAGAGGAAACATCAGTATAAATGACTACAACGTTCAACAAAATGGATGCAATTTCATTAAAGCCCCCCCCCCCTTTGCACTGAGATGTCATAAACCTCTGGCAGACATCAAGCCCTAACATGTAGCGCTAGCATAAGGATTCTTCCTCCAAGCAGTCCATCTCTGGTACCAATTTAACATTTCCTTGTCGCCAGTGAAGTCTCTAGAACGCAAAGCCTCGCGAGATGCCACCTGAAGGTAGCAGCTACATCCAGACCAAAACAGGAGGAGGACATACATTTGGAAAGGATAGCACCAGGAACTTCATCCAGGTAGGGATCAGAAGAGACTATTAGGAAGAGGGGAAGATGTGGAGAGAGAAAGGTTCCTACTGAAGGAACAGAAAATAAGCTCAAAAAACTGAAATGCAAAAAAAAAAAAAAAAA
>UFQX01002195.1:0-19353 GCA_900497675.1 Arapaima gigas
AAGGACAATTTACGCCAACTTTCTGTGTGAACTACAGTCAAGTCAGAACGGCTGATCCAGGGCAGAGATCTGCCTGCACCCTTTACGTGTCAAAGGGAGCTGCTGGTGTCAGTGACCTGATAATAGAAACAAGTTAAACATTTGAAATGTATTGGAGGTTTTACACCATTGATGGAGATGAATGCAGTTTTTCTCAGGTAAGAAAACTGCTGTTACAGGAACAATGACCATCTTGTCTCAAGACTGAAGACCCACAGCATTGGAAAGACACCCAAAGAGAGACTTGAACCCTGAACCCTCACATCAGACAGCTGATGTCCAACCTACATGGACACTAACTGGCAGTTCTGTTCAGTAAGTAACATGATGGCGGAGCAGCTACAAAATGAGGTTTTACGAGTTCAGGGCAGAAGGATGTGTGAGAAGCTGACCAGCTGGAGGTGGTTGATTCTTCTCATTTCACCTGTCACTGCCACAGAGGTGAACCTGAAACAAGCTTCTTCAGTGCCCTTTAAATTGCTGGTGAAATTCCACCCAAACCTGTATGTCGACTTAAGGAGACCCCTTCCCTGCAGCGCCTGGTTCGCTCTCCTGAGGTGGAAACAGAGAACGTCAGGAGTGTGGAACGTGTGGTGCTGTGTGTTTCTCGACCTGTGAGGAGAAGAAGAGTTGTTACATTTTTAATGGGATGTTTAACACTTCAGTAATGTTCACATTTTTATTTTAAATACAATTCCCAAGACACGTTATTTCATTTACAAATTATAGACCATTATTTTTAAACAGGTGGAAAAATCTCACATGAAAACATTTCAATTTCACTTTGCAACACAGCAGAACGAGAAGCAGTCAGTGGGGGGTGATGCAGAAAATAGCCACAAGGGGTCGCTACTAGACCAAGTGGAAAACCTGGTTGGAAAAACAGGGACCGGCGTTGGACCTGCGAGTGACGTTGAAGTGGAAATGATGCAGAAAAAACATGTTTCTATATCAGTGGGAAATAACTGTGGTGGAAGAGACACCAGCTAAGAAAAAGCTTCTACGCTCACTCTGCTGACCTCAGAGCGGCAGGACGCCACCATCAGGCCAGCTGGGAGAAATGCAGGGCTTTGCAGTAAATGCCAGAATGGACCTTCACTGGGAACCTGGAGGTCCTGGATGGTGTGAGGTGCTCAGCTTCATCTGGAGCGTCGCTGGACTCTGTTCAGATCGTCCAGCATCTGAGGGCCACTTTACACACCCTGCTCAATGTATGAGGCCACACTGCTCATGCTTTGTGCTAAAACGTGTGCGCAGACACAGTCTGTGGGGGTTGCTAGAGTGACCAACACACACACACACACACACACACACACACACACACACACACTCTCACACACAAGCGAAGTATCAGACCCTGGAGTGGGGCTGACTGACCCCCCGCAGTGAACCCTCCTGACGTGCGGACAGCGCGGGTTCGGTGCAAAGTGGGGAAACCCTGAACAACCTGCTCCCGTCGTTGTGTGTTTCACAAACGCTCGGGACCCACCATCGTGCTGGTTTTCACACTCTTTACTGACACCTTCTTCCAGCTCAGTCCTTCCTGACACATTCAGCTGTTCGGGCATCTCGGAGCTTCTGGGGCTGAAATGACCGAATTGGTTTAAGCCGAGGAGAGAATCTGCAGCAGGACGTTGTTTTCTTTCCAAAAGTGCTTTTTCTTCGGTGTGGAAAGAAGTTTGATCCCACAGATTTTTCCCCTTTTTACTTTTGTTTTTTTCAATAAGTTTGCTGAGAATTTTAAAGATCTCTGCTCTGCTCGTCTCTGAAGAACCGCAGCGCTTTACTTTCCCTCTTCTCCTCATTTCTTTTATCCTCATTTCTACTGTCTGCATTAGTTAGTTTTTTTTTTAATTTTGTCCATGTTTTGCTGGCGTAATTTTTCATGCCGACTTTTATCGTAAATTTGTTACTGTGGTTTAGTATATTTTAGTTTAGTATAGTTTAGTTTAGTTTAGTATATTTTTTCTTCTCATTGTAAAGTACATTATGGACCTGCTTTTAGTTATTATCCTTAATCTTTTAACTAACAGCTAAATTTAATACACAGTTTTCCATGTTATGGGGATCAAGCGAAGCAGGGAAGGGGGGGATTTGTAAAAATGTCAAATAAAATTTAAAATGTACAAAAAAGGCAGTAATGCGCTGTGTGTAAAAATATCATTTTCGGGGTGGAACCCGTATCCAACTGCACAGCCCAGGAGCTCCGACACACCAGTGGCTCCCGCTGTGAAACTCGCCGGGCTGCTGGAGATCCTTTTCCCTTTGCTTTTCCACCTTTGTGGCCCAGGGGCCCCACTGGGTGTCGGGCAGATACTCAGCTACCCCCCCCCCCCCATATATTTATGCTAAGAAAACCACCAAAGTTGTGTTCCTGCTAATGAAGACAAACAGCACCAGTACATCTGCAAATATTCCGTCAAAATGCCTACAGTTAATCAATAAACATTTTAGTAAGAAGTGAGAACATGAAGAATGTGATACAGCCGGTGAGGGAGGGACCCCCTGGGGCTTGAGGAGCTCCGCTGTGTGAGAAGATGCAGCTCCCCAAGCAAAAGAGCAGTTTTTCCCTGTGTCCCTCTGTCCCCCCTTCCGTGTCCCCTGTGTCCCTCCTGACTGTGACCTGGTGCTGCTGTCACACACACACACACACACACACACACACACACCCTGAAACCAGGCGTATGTAAACAACCTCTGACAGGTGAACATTTTCTAACGGATCTGAAAGTGGACCCCGGTAGGTCTCTTCTTTACTTTGCTTTGAATTCATCTGTTTTTATGTTAATATTCCAGTTATTAGGGTTTCATTATTAAAGTTCGGTGATTTTGCATAATAAGTCCTGATTCACCGGTTACCGTTTAAAAGTCTGGTAAATAGCAGAGAAAACAACTCATCTGACTATTTTATCTAAGAATTAAAACTTTATTATTTAAATCGAACTTAAAACTGCAACGGCAGGAATTTCAGGTGGAGGAAAATATTTCTGTGAACGACAAGAATTTAACTCAATACCGCAAAGTCGTGTGTGAGAAACGATCGAAGTGCAATGATGATATTTTACAGAAAAGTGTCTCGCGTGACGTAAAGAAACATTTACCGCAATAAACGTGTAAAACGCTGCTTTTCAAAGAATTTGTCGCACAAATGCGATCAAATCTAATGGAAATGTTCCATCGAGTGCCTTCGAGGCCGAATGTATTATTATTAATATTATTATTATTATTCTTATTATTATTATTATTATTATTTGTTTTTATTTTTGTTTTTATTTTTGTTTTTATTTTTGTTTTTATTGTTGTTGTTGTTGTTGTTATTTTTAGTTTTAACTTGGTTCTCTGCCCATTTTCAGCTGAATATAACACTCATTATTTCACTTTTATGATGTTTCTCTGACCCTCCAGTTTTAAATGTATGTCACTGTTTGCCGGTTTGTTCGGTGACGTTTGGCCGTTTAAGACCATTTTACTATTTAAAATAAACATTTCTGATTTGGCGACTTCTGCACAAAATTATTGCATGAACATTAAATTAGAAAGAAGGAAAAATAATAATCCCGACGTTGCAAAGTGACAAACTGAGCCCGAGAGGAGGTTAAGATGTACAATATGTGAAAACGTGCGACTTACTGGGCTCCAGCGCGAGACCAGCGTGTCCCACTGCGGCGACATCCGCGCGACATCCTCTCGCACCTTCAGCCCAGTTTGTGCGCATTTATACCTCCAAACACGGAGCAGTAATGTGTTCACAGCCCCTTTCGGCGCCACTTTGCGGTCGCTGCGTTAGAAAAACCTCGCACTGTAATGGTTTCCAGAGGCCGGTCCGGGGTTCGAGTCATAGCGAAGGGTTTGACTCATCTTCACGCACGAAAGGGCGCCCGGTCCCGCTCTGTGCGTGTGCGTGTGTGCGGTACCTGTCAAGTATAAAGAATGAGGTTTACAAACGAGGTGATGAATTTATACTACGGTATTTGCATATTTCGACTCTGATTATAACTCGGCGGTCCGGCCGCGGGGGGTCTGGTTCGGTCCCACGCGCCGTGAAAAAGCTGCTCGCCGAATGACTCACGCAGAATCACCTCTTTCCACCTTTTTTAACGTCGCCGTTGTTTACTTGGTTGCCAGGCAACACCAACAACTGCCGTGTCATTTTTGTCCTGACGGCCCTTCTCGTCTTCCTTTGAGAACCTGGACAGAAACAGAGATGATCTGAGAAGAAGAGAGTAACGACCGGTTCGTTCCTCTGCAGTCACTAACAGCTGTTTTCCTGGTCAGGACCACCTGCTTCCTGGCTGAAAGTCACTCGGTGCCATAAATTAGACTCGGTTCATCATTTCCGTTATTGAACTGGTTGGGCCGCAGGTCACGGGGACCACGAGCGCCACAGAAAAGCAAAGGAGCCGTTCGGGACTCAGTAAAACAAAATGAAACACACGTTCTTCTGCTGTGCTAAGAGACGCCTTCGCAGCTACAGTTCAGTACCTGGCCTCCAAAATGAGGAACGTGACAGAGGGCTGTAAGCGCAGCGCTGGCTGCTGGTTCCCACACAGAATCGTTCCGCCGTCGGCGAAGAACGAGCGTGAGAGCTTCTCTAAATGCCGGGCTGGACGGCGACTTCCACGCACATCTCCGCACCCAGGCCGTTTGAGCAGCTGGACTCAAGAAGAGCTAGAAACTCTGCAAATCCCATCAGGGCAGCTCTCTAAACACCCAGTTACGGTAGATAACGGTCACCACTGAACCCGAACCGCTTGCTGCACAACCTCTGACCACTAGTTCTGCACTGCAATATAAGTCATTTCTAAATCTGAACTCAGTGATGTTCGTGTTCAGGTAAAGCATCGCGCCAGAATGCATTTTATTCTACTGTTATTTACCACGAACCATGTTTGACACCCAGACCTTCAAACACGAGTGGAGGGCCTAAATACAGTTATGTCTGGAAAGCACGACTGTGTGGGCGGAGCTTCCAAACTTTTATCTGTTCCATTACCTTGAACATATTTACACTGATTCACTTAAGGGAAGCACTTCTCCACAGTGATGCAAATCTCAGCGTGAACAGCAGTGTGTTTCAACTGAGCAGCGTTTCGGTGGTGCGCCCAACACGGGTAGCCTGTTAGACCGGGCAGGGAACGCAGAGCAGAAGAGGTTAATGACCAAGTCCCACGGTGTCAGTCACTGAGCAGTGACATTGGAAAAATGTCCAGCTGTGGAGCAGCAAAAGCATCATTTCTGCTCGCAGACGTGTGAGAAACCGAGACACGGAGAAGAAGGCTAGACGGTGAAGCGAAGAAGGAAGAGGAAAAACGAGGTGTGTCGAAGACACTCGGAGATTCATGAAAAACACAGTACCGACAGTAACTGAAAACGTAACAAATACCAACAGATGCGTCTATTTTACGCAGATTCAATCCTGTATTTTTTTCATTCTCTTCAACTGTCATTTTGTGCTGTTTTCACTGTCACTTTGCTTCCATCGTCACTGGATTTACTTGTTTGCTTTGACCCCCTGTGTGAGAGTAAGTTTTAGGGACATTGATGACATCAGCGGAAAATTAATCCCTGATTCACAACAAGCAAACATGGTAGCAGGACCTGACCCAGCAGAGACGATCCAGAAATAAGTTTAGCTTAAAAGTTCAGTGAAACCACCCCTGATGATCAATGACTTATTTAGGTTGGTTGAAGCAGGAAGTGAGTTTGATCCCCAGACGCACACGCCGTCTCACCGATACACACCTTCACACGCAGGTCTGCTCCGTCTTCCAGCCAGCAGCGTGTCAGCGGCGAGCAACAGAAACGGCCTCCCGTCAGGGCCACGAGTCCATCTCTGTTCACACAGCCCACAGCTTTCCCAGCATGCTTCAGAGTTACAGCAGTTACACCTACTACCCCAACTCCACCGACAACTATGGTTACCACGGCGACTACGGTTTCACCGACGATTACGGTTACCCTGACGACAACAAGCTGGGATCGGGGGACCGGAGCGGCTCACCGTGCCCCGTAGCCCCCAGCATGGCGGCCCGGCCCATGAGAGCGGTGCTCTACTGTGTGGTCATACTGCTGGGCGTCCCTGGAAACATGACCTTGCTGGGAGCCCTGTGGGACCGAGGCCGCGGGGGGCCCCCTGGATCCCGGCACCGAAAGTGGAGGACCAGCGAGATTCTGGCAGCGAACCTGGCCGTGTCAGACCTGCTCTTCCTGGGGTCGTTGCCTCTTTGGATTGACAGCGAGGCCAATGGGGGGGCATGGAGGGCAGGTGGTCTAAGTTGTAAGGTGAGCAGGGAGGGGACAGCACTACTGAAATAAAAACACACACACACACACACACACACACACACACACACACACAGAGAACATAACTCTCCTCTCGTGCTCTGCAGGCGGTGTCGTACGTGACGGCCTTGACCATGTATGCAGGAATTTGGTTCATCACCTTCATGAGTATCGACAGGTATGTGTGTTTCCCTCTCTTTTGTGTGTGTGTGTGTGTGTGTGTGTGTGTGTGTGTGTGTGTGGGTGGCACCTGACCACGCTGCCATCTTCCACCCCAGGTACCTGGCTGTGGTTCGACCCACCCTGTACAGGCACCTGAGGAGACACCTCCTGGTGGTGTCCAGCTGCCTGCTCACCTGGCTGAGCGCCGCCCTACTGGCCACACTGCTGCTCCGCTCGCGGGTCCTACTGAAGTACGGGTCGGGCGGCACCNCACCTGGCTGAGCGCCGCCCTACTGGCCACACTGCTGCTCCGCTCGCGGGTCCTACTGAAGTACGGGTCGGGCGGCACCTCCTACTGCACTGATGGTTACGAACAGCCGGCCGCGCTCACGCTCTGCCTCGTCCTCCTCACCTTCTTCCTGCCACTGTCCATCACCCTCTTCTGCTACGGTGCCCTCGTCCGGATGCTGCACCTACACTCCCGCGGTCCCGCCTTCAGCCCCACCCCCCTGCGGCGCTCCATGCGGGCCGTGCTCTGGCTGGTCGCCATCTTCATCCTTTCTTGGCTGCCCTTCAATGTTTGCAAGCTCCTGAGGGCGGTGAGTCGCTGCCTGCCCCCTGGAGCGACCTCCTGCAGCCTGGAGCAGGTGGGTGTGGGGGGCATGGAGTGGACAGCCCCCCTGGCCTTTGCCAACAGTTGCGTGAACCCCCTGGTGTTTGGGACGGTGGGGCGCGCTCTGCTGCGCCGCGGCCTGGGGGCGCTCTGTCTCAGCATCTGGAGGGAGGGCACCTGGAGGCAGGCTGGGGGGGCCTCGGGGGCCAGTTCTCAGATGAGCCCCAGCACCTGGGATGGGGGGATCGAGGTGGAGAGGGGGGGCAGGGGGGCAAGCGAGGAGAAGGGGGCAGGGACAAAGTGAGCGAGGAGAGCAACAGCCAGAGATCTGCAGTGCATTTCTTCCCCTCGCGGTCAAGTTTTTAATTGTTTCCAGTTTACCCCAAAGTGACCAGTTTTCAAAAAATATCTGCAAAGTAGAAAATGCTTTTTAAAAAAAAATAAAAATCCGAATTTGCATCTGTATCACCAGCATTTAAAAATCAGTATTATTATTACCGCCGTCATCCTGCCACGATGGAGGGAAGGAAGCGCCGCAATCGCCGTCCAGTTGCTGTTCGTTGAAATATTGTGCTGATTTGGATCCCTCCCCCGCTTCGCCTCCGCATTTGTGATACGACAATAAAAGCAAACAAACAAAGTATAACTGTGATGAAAAAGGTTCATTTCAGATTTGGCTTCTGATGGCTTTAGGTCTTGTTGATGGTCTCCGATAGGAGGAACTGCAGACTGATGTTTTGTTTCAAGATTTCCAGCTCGTGTTTTCAGCGCTTTATTGTCTGCTCATGACTTCTGCTTGTCAGTCTTGCAATTGTTGATTTTGTTTTTTTAATGCATGGTTTGTAAAACCAACAGACTTAATGTGAATTTTTAAACTCCGTGCAGTAAAACGAGTGAACGTGGGATTGTGGCTGCTGGGTGTGACTTGTGAGCTGTGAACTGTGAGAACCTGCATTAAACTGTCCGCTGACACGTTAAAAACGCTCTGTGGCGCCTGTCTTATCAGCAACTGCACTGTGTTTGTACTATAGTAAGGTTCCGGAAAGAGAGAAGAAACAAACTGGTGCAGGAACACATGGGGCACAGCAAACCACACACACTGCTGCTCCAAAGGATGAAGATCCACGGGAGGCAGAGTGAGAAGAGCAGGGAGGGGTCGCCCTTGGTGGGGCCTGGAGGTCACGACCGGCCGGTCCGCCCCCGGCCACCTCAAGTTCTCGGGCACAGGTTTCGGGTGCGTGCGGCGTGTTTGAAAACAGCCTTGCTGTCGGTGTGCGTGACAGAGTCCCCCCCCGCCCCCCCACACAAGTTTCGCTCTGAGTGGCATCGTGTGCCAAATATCGTTCTGCCAGCCACAGGGAGGCTGTCACTTCCTGTCACACTTCTTGTGTCAAGAGCAAACAGCAACCCACCCCCTGCGGCCTCTCGCTGCGCACTGTTTAATGGCTCAGGTTGTTCTGCAGTGTCTTTTGTAGCGGGTAGAAGGGAAGGGGGGCAGCAGGCAGATGGAAGCAGGAGTCAGGAACTGGAAAGGCTAAACAACCACAACGTTGCAACACCATCCAAACCTGGCAGAATCCCGGAAAAAAAGAGGAACCCGAAAGAACCGGACTGTTATCACTCGCCAGCTCCCACTAGTGGCCGGAGAGAGTGTCGGCAGTGGAGAGGACTGATGAGGTTCCGCGGGAGCAACAGGAGCAGCAGCGCCAGTGTGAAGGTTTTTACCTTGTAGAGGGTGAAGCCAGCAGTCAGACTGAAGACACACCAGGAGGAGAGACACGGGGGCTCCGAGACGGTTTGAAGACGATCTTCACTGTACTGTTGTAGATGACCTGGAGTGGTTTGCTAGAGCTTTGACACGTGATCAGATCTTGAACCAGCAGGTGGGTTCTTAGTGCTGTGAAGAGGGAGCAAATGACTGAAATATGCAGTACAGGAGAAACCTCCAGGCTCAATTCACCACATGCTGGTGGAAGATGACTTTGAGCCTGAAAGTGGTTGCAGTTGAAAGTTTGAGTTTGAGTGGCTCAACAGCTTGATGTTTTCATCAGGTGAAATTTCCACATGTAGTTCTTATCTGTGGCGCTTGTCTGTGCGTGACCCACTGCTGACTTCATCAAGACATCGACATGAAGAAGATGCCGGCCAGAATTCCCCAGCAAAATGTGATACACTAATAGTATCTAGATGTTGAGGGTAGCGATATGATGATGAGTTTCAATAACGTGAGATGCGCAGCTGTGTGATGAGTAATAGCTGCAATAACAAGTTCAAGGAAAACAAATACGGTGCCACGTGAAGGACATGTAACTACAGGACTGACCTGTGCCAGTCGGTGGCTTCTCTCCTTTTGATAGAGCTGAGACCAGTTTGTGGAAAAGCCCCTCTGCAGGTTCTGGTGTCACCACAGAGCTGGACCACACCTCCTGCACCCACCTGTTTGCATCCTGTGAGAGGGCTGGTCAGAAATACTCGCCGTGGTTTTACAGGAAAGCATTTGTTAACACAGCACGGCGCACACCCCGGTCAGTCCGAGGGTTCACAGCCCTTCTTGGACGTGCCCCCAGGCGATGTCCAGCATGACAGCCGCCTGCTGTCAGTGTTTCTGTTCCTCTGTTCAACCTCTCTGTACACCCTCTGCCTAAACACACACACAAAGATCCCTCATAATCTCCTCACACACCCAAGCTGTGGACTGATCTTCTAGCCAAAATCAGGTGTACTGGTCTTCTGAAGGCTCACAGCTTTACCCCATCATCATGTTTCCCATAGTACCTCACTGTTTTCTTTACCCTTCAATACTTCTAATGGCAGGATTTGGCTATAAGCCTAACTGTCATCATCAAATTCTCATCTGTCAATGGTTCTGCTTGACATTCCTCCGCCATAACTATGTAAGCCGCCTGGAACAAAGGCGCCAGGTAGATGATAATAATAATAATATTAATAATAATAATAAGAGGCATAAGAAGAAGAAGAAGAAGAAGAAGAAGAAGAAGAATAACATCTGTTTGTTGGCATGCTGGGGTGTGGCGGATTTAAGAGTGACAACACAAACAACAGCAGGTGGATTCACTGTTGTTATTTCTTTCTCATGAAGAGAAGCAAAGGGGAGCATCTAAGAAAAGCAAACTGGCCGGGAGCTACCAGAAGAACACACAACAAGCGAGAAGTTTTATAAAATACTTGTAAATGTACCTTGATTTCTTGCGCTGTAGTCAGTCGACAAACAGCACGTTCATCACAATAGCTGTTAGTCTGAACATGAATAAATTCAGGATGTCAAAAGTTTTCCGTTCTTTTAAACATCTCAACATTAGAACTNTAATAATAATAATAATAATAATAATAAGAGGAATAATAAGAAGAATAACATCTGTTTGTTGGCATGCTGGGGTGTAGCGGATTTAAGAGTGACAACACAGACAACAGCAGGTGGATTCACTGTTGTTATTTCTTTCTCATGAAGAGAAGCAAAGGGGAGCATCTAAGAAAAGCAAACTGGCCGGGAGCTACCAGAAGAACACGCAACAAGCGAGAAGTAAAACCACAACTGTGGACTGCACTGCTCAACAGACCTCAAGTTCAGCTACAGCTCCACAGCACGAATCGCGAGGTCCTCACAACCCATCCGTCTGCTGACCGGGAGACTCGCCGTCATTCCAACTGGACACACCTCATTTCTGCTCACCAAGGGGTGCCCATGTGTGTGAGTGGGCGCAGTAGGCGAGCGGGAGGGGCGTCACTTTGAGGAGAACCCTGCGAGATGATCCCGGAGCGGGTCTTGACGTAGCAGTGCCCGAACGTGCTGAGAACGCTGTGTGTGGAATCTCAGCATTGATTGTTACTTGTTTGTCTAAATTCTTCCCGCTCTGACATCTCCACATTCCTCCTCACGTCACCACCCCATCTCTGCTGGTGCACACAGATATTTCCAAGAAGACACTCAAACCAGCCTGACTTTCTCCGCATGCAACAGGTAACACGACTCATTTTCAACAGCTGCTTGCTTTTCAGGAGACTAAATGCTATCGATAATACAGAAGATGCTAAAACTGCTACAATTACCTTTAAAATGCTGTTATCATAGTGCTGAGCAGGTTGCAGCCAACGTACTGAGTGCAGGACAGGTTGAAACTCTGGCCACACGATTTTCTATTACTGCATAAGCGAATTTCATTTGTTTTCTATTTGTACAGATAAATTGTACTTTCTTCTCTTTACTAACTTTCACAGAACTGAAATGACTGTAAAAAACATGCACATGTAATGTTGGAGTAAGGGCGCGGACGCGTGCAGGCGTAAGTTGACAGAAGACGTTTATTGTTAAGGGACGTTCCAAGGTCGCGGTGAAGAAACAGGCAGGGGTCGAATCCAGAAGTCGGTGCGGCACAAGGAAGGGTCGGGCGAAAGCGGTGGTCAAAGGAAAGCGAGGGTCGGCAGTGTGTCAGGCTAAACGGAGAGTTGCTCGGTAAGAACATGGGCAACACTTCGCACCGGCTGCTGGGAGACACAGGTATATATACCGGCGTGGGAAACAAGGAACAGGTGCGAGGGATTAGTCCTCAGGAAGGGCAGGGTCCAGAACAGGGGGCATGACAGCACATTTCATCATGATGTGTTTGAACCACAGCGGTGGATTTTCCTGGGAGAATGAATGAATGAATGAATGAATGAATAATAATCAGTAAATACTGTAGTTCAGCTCTCCCATGATGCTTTGCAAGGGTGACCCCCCCCCCAGTGGCGAGCAGCTCACTTTCATCACGCTACGTGCCGGTTGTCAGCTGAATCCCTTACTGTCTCCTCTTCTCAGATGGCTCTGGCCCGCAGCCCGGTGCTTCTTCTCCTGGCGCTTCCTGGAGCTCTGGCTTTCACAATACTTCCATCGCAAGGGTCCTTGACCCACGTTGACATCACGCGGGCGGCCATTTTGCGCCAGCTCACCCAGGTGTGCAGGAGCAGGTCTTCACCTGGCGCGACAATTACGGGGAGTCAGGTAAGAGAACTAGAGGCCATGATGCTGTAAACGCTTTGTGGCCACTTTTCAGACAGTCACAAAAACCCGCGCTTCATCACTCTTCTTCATGGGGTTGATCCCAGACAGTGTAAGCCAGCTCTTCATGCACATCTCCAGTAAAGTTCCTTTGATCCAGTTCTACTGTGAATAAAGTGGAACAGCCCTTCACAGACATCGCCCATGTGTTTTACACGTAAAGCGGCTCCTGGCACCTATGCTGGGACTGTGGTACTCACACCGTGAAATCCAAATGAAGTTTGATGAAGTCATGTAACACGAGCTCTTCTCATTCGCAGATTTGGCAAAGTAATGAACTTTCAAGCTCTGGTCTGCAGCTGAAGGTCCCTCTGTAAACACGTGGATGTCTGAAGTGTTTCGTTTCTTCCCGCTTGAAAAATGAACATTAATTCACAACTGTTTTGGAGAGTTTGGACAGCGTGGTGGAACTAATTAGACGCCGTTGTAGGACCCTGTGACCCTCTGTAACCATCTGGTTGCCCCTCACTGTATGAAGATGGAGGTGCAACATCTCGGCGTTCTGTCTCTACCTGTGTTTGTGACCAATAAAAAGACAAGGTGAGACAGGAATCTGGTTAAGGAAACTGGACTGAGGAAGATGAGGAGAACAGCATTAACACAGTGGAGATGTATGCCACGTATGTCAGTCTGCTGAATTATGGCAGCTGAGGTGCAATTTTCAGCTTCCTCCACGTGCCCTGAAACTCTGCGTAGACAATAACTTCTCTGATAGTGTCAGTTGTTGGCGTGCCTGTGAGGTAACAGAGAGATAACCTTCTGTGAAGGTGCGTGTGGAACGACCTTCCACTCCCACAGAGATGACAGCTGAAGCAGGAGCAGAGACTGACACGTCTAGCTGCTGCTTTCATTTTAAACGCCGATGCCATTTCTTTCTTTCGCTTCTGTTCACGGCGACACTGTTGATCCTGGAGATGCACTAGCTGAGGGTCATCTAGATTCAAGGCAGAACACACTGGTTCCTGTGAGCAGATCGCCGTTGGCAAACACCACTGCGTTCATGTAGTTTATATTTCACTTCATAAGTGGCTGAAAAGAAAGTTTTGGATCAAATAAAACTTATTATGAATGTTTGTCTGGCACAGTTACTATGTAGGATATAAGGACACAGCAGGCTGACTCGTGTGCTTTTTCAAACAGGGGACAATGTCTTTAGAGAAGCTGCTAACAACGTGCTTCCAGCTCGACTCTCTTCCAAAATTTACGGAAGCCTTGCTTGCGATAACGTCCAAGAACATACAAGTGGACCTCCAGCACACATTCAGCGAAAAGCACCATTTCGACTCTGAGGCGTTTGAAGAAGGAAGGAGCCTCATCACGTCAGGCCTGTCCTTCATCACGGGCCGCGTCCAGCAGGGCAACTTCAGAGATGCCAGGGAGAGACTGGGCCAGATCTTCCACACCCTGCAGGTCGGTGGTCCCGAACCGCCACCCTGCGTGACGAACCCGGCGCCGCTGCCGCAGGGATATGGCAGCTTCAGTCACGTAACCATGTAGGAGCGTCACTCCACACTTTATATTCTCCTGATATTTATTACAATAACATCATTTCTTAGGATTTCTACAGTCACAGCAACTGGATTGAGCTCGGCAACACAGTTCCCAACAACAACCTGCTCAAGCCGGGCGTTTCCATCGGCAACATTGCAGCTACGATAAGCGAGATGCCGAGCGTGAGACTTTGAAATGAAGGTTGGGTCTCTACCGTGTTTACAGCATCCCTGAAAAGAAGAAGAATAGTTACTTGAGGTTTTGCCACCACCAAAGAAGGACATTTATTGTTTTCACTCTACAGATTTGTTGACTATCTGGTACCGTGTGATGCAGATTTAAAATGCAGATTTAAATGAAACACTAATATTGGCTGTCAGAACGTCCCTGAACCGAAGAGAACTACAGAACTAAACTGCTATGAATAAAAAACAAATTAATCGCCTTTTTTCTGCAGATCTTAACACACCGACATGCAGAAGCTGTGACGGTGACAACTGCCAGAATAATATCCTCCCAGACGTCATTCAGGGAAACAAGTTGACGTCAGGATACTTCAGCTTACTGTCAAAGAAAAAACCGAACGGTACTGCACACACCTGTCATACGCGCGCAAACACACACGACACACACAGCCTTAATGCCGCCGGCGTCCGTCGCAACGTAAGCAAACGCAAAAACCGACTGGCAGTATTGTGCTGAACTGTGATTCACACTCATAATGGTGACTAATGTTTTGTGCAGCATCTGCCACTGTCAGTGGTGTCAGCATTTTAACCAAGGTCCACTTCAAGTTCTTCAAAGGTCCATTTCTGTCTGATGTTAGGAAAGTGCAGTCACGGGGGCACTCTTGACCTCACAAGCTACTCTAGTCCTGTGGGAGGAATCAACAAAGACACTGTTGGCTCCAACCACGGATTCCTGCACACCGCTGCAGCGGAAGGGGCCATCAACGCCTCGGTGGGGCTGCTGGAGGACATCCAGGCCTCCGTGGGAGACGCGAACTTCCTAAAGTAAGAGCAGGGCTAAGAGTTAGAGCGCTGCGATGTAGTACAACTGGAGATGTACATATATAACTTTTTTTGTAAAATTTCCGCTTTTGCGAACGTAACTGAAACAGAAACAGACGGCAGAAATTGCACAGAACAAGTTTGGTGCTTCCATTCTACACTGTGCTTTTCTCAGGCTGATGGGGATCGCTCGCTCCTCAGTGCTCTGCTTTGTTCTCGACACCTCGGGGGGTATGTCCGACGCCATCGGTGAGGCCAGGAGGGTGGCGTTCTCCATCATCGACGACACACAAGGCACGGACAGTGAACCTTCAGACTACGTCTTGGTCACACACACTCAGTGGTGAGTCCCACTGTGACCGCCTCACCTCCCCGGTCACTGCTCTCTGTCTCAGGGCTCTGCCCAAAGTCCCAAGTTGTGCAGGAGAAACGTCCGTTTGACTCGTGTTCTGCAGGTGAACTTCATGCTGACAAACACCGCTGTCCCCCGACGGCAAAGCCCTGCTAGAGAAAGCAGCAGAGTGTCGAACCCTGACAACCAGCTGTACCAGGAGCTGGCCCAGACCTCGGGGGGGCTGGCTGTAGAGGTCACCGCGGCCTCCCTGCCCCAGGCCACCAGCATCATCGCGGACTTCGTCACCACTGCACTGGTGAGTCCGTCCTTCATCTCCTCCCAAGCCCGTGTTCTTCTGTCGACGCGTTCGTTGTCAGACAGACCGCCGGAACCACGTTTCACTGTGGTAATCTCTGCCGGTTCTCTGTACCGCCTGACTCCATCTAACCCCTTCAGGTGACAGTGCTCCAGGCTACGAGGAACCCCGGGAAAGAAGATCATTTCTCCTTCGTGGTGGACACATCAGTCCAGAATGTCACTCTATACATCACAGGCAGCTCCCTCACCTTCACCCTGCAGAGCCCGTCACGTAAGTGACTCTCTCACCAGTCCAGGTGCAACCGTGGTAAAGGAGTACCGGAGGGTGTCGGTGCTGAACGTGCCCTCCCCGGCCCCCCACAGGTTCGTCCCAGATAAGCAGTGATGAAAACGGACCCCTGGGCACCATACAGGCTGTGGGGAACCTGTACAGAGTCAAGCTGAAACAGGAGGTGGGGCTGTGGAACATCAGCATCAGCTCCAGCCAGACGTACTCCCTCAAAGTCTCAGGTTCGACCGCCTTTTGTCCAGTCGCCAATAAGCGAAACCACAATGTGTGTGGTAAAGATCTCAATGCTTCGATAAGCTGGAATCTTCACTTACAGGTCAGAGCTCAATTAATTTTCGGTTTGACTTTGTGACAATCGTCTCGGCACCAGTTTTGGGCTACATCGTCACACACAGTCGCCCAAACACAGGTGAGACTTCGCTAGCAGTAGAAACATTTGCACAACGTTTACAGCTGTTCACACTTACAAGCAACTTGTAAACAATAAGAACGAACATACAAAACATGAATAGTTAGAAGACTTTGGCTTAAGTTCCTCCTTCTTTTGTCCCACTGTCTGGTTCAGGGGCAAACGCCACGCTGCTTCTAACTCTCATAAACAGCACTGCTGTTAACGTGACAGAGGTGTCCCTGGTGGACGTGTCGGGGTCAGGGAAGATCAGCGGCACCCTGGAGTCCCTGGGACAGGGGGACTATCTGGTGTCTGTGGACAGAGTCCCCAGTTTCCAGTTTGGTGTCCAGCTGCTGGGGCAGTTGAGCAGCTCTACGCCGTCCTCCAATGCACTCTTCCAGAGGCGGTCAAACACCCAGCTGAGATCCTCCAACCTGACCGTTGTGGTGAGAGAACCCAGCACTCTGTCAGGCTGTAAGGTCAAAGGTCACAGTGAATCACAGCTCTAGTCCGAGTGGATGTAGAGCCTCGAACCCCTTGTGCCATTCTCTGTTCCCACAATGCCCCCCGCTGCCATCCTCCAGGCCCAGACCAACAGCACTCTGCAGCCTGGCAGTCAGCTGTCCATTCCGTTCACCGTGGCGACCAGCGGGACGCGGGGCACCTACACCATCCTCAGCAGGGACGACAGGGGTTTTGTCCAGTCGTTCACAAGCAGGTACGACTGTCACGTGCAGCTCTGCTTCTTCACTGTGGGACTGCAATAGCTGGGGCAATTCCATCTATCAACGACAGTGTGTCAGAATCTGCGGGACCGTGATGTCTTGCCTGGTGCATTTTGAGATCTCACTGTCTCCTGTGCTCCTCCCTGCTCTCCAGCGTCACCCAGGTCACCAGCAACCCTGCTCAGGGATCAGTGAACCTTTCGGTTCCACGTGGCACGTCGCCCTTCAGCGCCGACACCACTCTGACCATCGTGGCCAAGTCCCCCGGTGCCGGGGACGCCAACTACGTCGTCCTGCGCGTCTCCGGCGGTGCCGATGTGCCGCTCCTGTCGCTGAGCCTCGGTCTCTGGGTGAGCCTGGTGGCTTCTGTTTGGCACCTTCTCCAGGGCTGAAGGACAATGACTTGACTGTGGACAACAACGTGACTGTGGACAACAACGTCTTGTACTGTTGACCCGGCTTGTTTACTTGGGAAATTTATATATAGCAATTCTTTTCAGTTTTTTCATAGTCCATCTGTGGGATCACATACAGTTTCTGTCTTTGTCTTCATGTTATTCATGTTTTTTTATAAAATACTTGTAAATGTACCTTGATTTCTTGCGCTGTAGTCAGTCGACAAACAGCACGTTTATCACAATAGCTGTTAGTCTGAACATGAATAAATTCAGGATGTCAAAAGTTTTCTGTTCTTTTACACATCTCAACATTAGAACTTACAGGCACACACAGTTTATGCTGACCGGCTGCTAATNTATCACAATAGCTGTTAGTCTGAACATGAATAAATTCAGGATGTCAAAAGTTTTCTGTTCTTTTACACATCTCAACATTAGAACTTACAGGCACACACAGTTTATGCTGACCGGCTGCTAATCTGACCCCCCACTACATCGGTTTCGATCATCTACTATAATAATACTCACCTTTTACATGTAACAAGAGAGGAAAAGGAGAATCTTAACTCACTGCCAATACTGCCCCCCTTTAAATCATTTTCACCTGAGTTGCCTGGCACGGTGCACCGAACAACAGCATAAACACAACACTCAACCATTTCAAAGATGTTTTTGAAAACAAATAAATGTAGACACCCTGATAGACAAAGTGAGGTGCAGAACACAGTTCCCACATTAGCATCTGGTGTGAGCACCACTGGCCTGTAGCGGCACGACACGTCTCCTGTGGGAGTTATAGCACAGTATATATGACCAAAGTTTATTGCCCTGACACTTGTGACATTTAGTACAGCAGTGCACATCGGTCAGTCTGTGGGGGTTGCTAGAGTGACCAACACACACACACACACACACACACACACACACACACACACTCCCACACATACACACACACTCACACAAACACACACACACGGAGAAGCAAACTCCACACAGACTGAGCTGCATTCAAACCCAGCTCCAGACAGCCCAGGTGCTCTGAGGCACCAGCACTGATCCTGGAGATAAATGCCTGAGCTGAAGCTGAGACACACTCAGGCATTCAGAGTCTGTCACCAAGCTTCTGGCTGAGAAAAACACCTCTACAGCGGGAAGAGAAGATGCTGGCCATTGTGGAAGAGTTCGTCAGCATTGTGGGGCGTCGTGTGACAGTTTCTATAAAAGAAAGTGCCTCTCCGGTCACTCCTGAATTCCTGTCATTCCACTTTAGCTGCCTCGAGAAAGCATCTCGATGGGGTGTGACATAGTGAGAGACCAGCGGCCACCTTTGAGAGGGGAGCAATGTGACGGGAACTGTACAAAACCCAGTGAAACAGAAAATGGGGGCAGATGGTAGACGGCTGATAAATGAGGCGAATCCCTGATCATCCAAGTCATACTATGTTCTCACCTGAAGACAGAAATAACCAGCTGATGTTCTGACAGGATCACAGTCAACAGTGTCTGACCTACTCGCACTATACGTACCTGGCAGGTAGACATTTCTTGGAGCAGTGATTTCAGGGCAGAGATACAGCACCACCTGCTCTGTTATGACAGAAAGGTTTTTTTATTTGTGTGTGAGAAGGATTAGATGTGGACGGGTTCAGGTTACTGCCTAACTTGTGTGTGACTGCTATCCTTACAGGTAAAGGCCATGAAAGTGTGCCGTTGGGTTGGTGAACCACATTGTTCAGTCTGACGTGTTCAGCAGTCACTGCCTGTCTTTTTACAGACTAATAGTCAGAATTTTTTCCACTTCAAATGGTTACTGTGATGTAAAAGCAGTTGGACAACATCAGGTGTGTTTAGTCAGTAGAGGCGTGACGCCAACACCCTGGAGAAACATTCGCTTTCACTTTTTGCTTTCAGTTAGATGCTCGGCACTGATGACCCTCAGCTCTAACATGGTGGCCCTCACACTCACACACACACACACACACACACACACACACACACACACACACACACACACACTTACACACCGCCACTTTACTCAGTTCAGATCTGTGTTCTTCGTGGTGCAGTCTTGGGAATTGTATTTAAAATAAGAATGTGAACATTACTGAAGTGTTAAACATCCCATTAAAAATGTAACAAGTCTTCTTCTCCTCACAGGTCGAGAAACACACAGCACCACACATGGAGTTACACAATTTTAGGAACAGAAAAGTAAAACAGAAGATGGATGTGTTAACGCCAATGT
>UFQX01002234.1:0-12347 GCA_900497675.1 Arapaima gigas
CCCGCACCACCAACGAAAAGTTACTTCTTTGCTCATTCATGTCTGCCAGCCGCTGCCAGGTATCCTCCAGAGGATTGTACCTGGATAGGAATGAGTGAGTTGTAGACATTAAGGTTGACAGAGGAGAAAATTATGGAAAATCAAAGATATTAAAGCTGTCTGGTAAATCCTGGTTGTAAAATATTCTCAGCTTGATATTTTTGATGTAGAAATATTTATTTTATTAATTTACTGGCTGATCTTTGTTGGACTGTACAGGTAAATTCACCTGTATGCAGATTTCAGGGTGCCATCTGTGCCATAGTAGTGCCTTCCACCAATTATGTATAGATTTCCCTGAAGAACACCAACAGTGTGACTGAAGCGGGGTGGCTCTGGCATTTCTCCCAGCATCCTCCACTCAATCTCCCTCACCAGCCCGGTTCGGCTGCATATGGTGTTGGCAAACCACAGCTTTCGACTGGGGAGATGCTTGTTGAAGTCTGGGGTTATCTGGTCTCCACCCACCAATACCAGGTTATCCTTTGGAGAGTAAACTCTGCACTGCTCCTCCAGGCTGGAAAACCTGGCCCAGCACAGATTCAGAGTATCACTGCACATACGCCATAGAGCCACAGCTCTAACTTCATGGAACTCCCTAAATGTCATGAGAGGGAACTGTACTGCTTTCATTAGGTCCTTGGCCAGTCTCATCCTCTCCTCAGGATCAGCCTCAATCCAGGCTACTACAGCCTGAAATACAGCTAACTCAGAAGGGACGCACAGAGAGTCACTGTGTAGGTATTCCAGAAGTTTGTCTGAAGGTAAGTCCAGAAACTTGGGAGTAGCTGCCACTTCAATGAAGTGCCTCAGAACAAAGTCTTTTGCCAACTCCTGAAGATCAGCTGTCCCGTAAGTCTCGGCAAAAGAGGCCACATCCAGGCAGGAATTGGCATCTATCTGTTGGTGCAGAAATTCAAAGCACAAGGACAGAGCAGGCTGAATTTGGAGCTGGAGGGCAGTAGCGGTGGTCTGGAAAACAGACCCCCAGCTCAATGGCAGGGATCCTGAGTAGGAGCAGTTCAGAAGAGCTTCCAGTTCCACAGAGCCCAGGGACAGGAGGGCTACAGTTGGTTGGTTAGATTCCCGCATGCCACTTGTAAACATACCACGGAAGTAGTCGCTGCTGGCAGCCAGGACCACCCTGTGTGCTGGGGTACAAAACAAGGGCAAAAGTAAACTGGGTTCTGGAGAAGGGCAACCAAGCAGGATAAGCTGTAAGCAAAATGAAAAACAATTCTATCAATCTACGTAGGTGCAAAACAGCAGCTATTGTATATTCATAGTCAGGGATGTTACGTTAAGGCATAGAGTTCTGTGAAGGCGGGCCCCTGCTCATAAAGAATGAGGAGAAGTACATTAAGCAAAAAAAATCGTCTTTCACCACCTTATGAAGGTACTTCATTCCAGAAAAGCCCACCGCAATGTGAATTCTCAATAGTAAAAAATTGTATTGGTTCCTCGATCCTAAAATTAGAATCCATTTATCGCAAAATTTCACCAAACTCCACTAACATTGACACGGTTACTTCAACAGTTAACGTTAGTCACAGGGAATCACAGGGAACCACAAAACTACACCCTGGGTGGAACACCAGTCCATCACACACTGCCACATATACGTACACACACTGTGGACCACATACTGCGACCAGTCAACCTAAAACATTTATATGTTTAGACTGTGGGAGGAACCTGTAGTACACAGGCATGAACATCCAAACTCCACACAGACCATCTGGAGCTGAGCCCACACCCAAACAGCCCAGGTGCCAACGTGTTGTCGTTTATTTACCTTTAATGGAGGGAAAACAGAACACTAAAGTTAAAGAAATAGGTGAAAACAATATACTGCAAATGAGTTTTGACTGAACTTTTTGACACGGTTTGGACAGTCAAAAGGCAGGCACATTACCAACACAGGAGACTAGCAAAGAAGAGGCAATGGGGAACTTAACTCAGCATGAGCCAAACTACATCTGTGGTTCTGGTCCAAATTTGGTCCTTTAAGTGCAGAGAAATATCTGTAAACTGAAACCATTGTAACGTTAAGTGCTTGTAAACCCAGTGTTCGTACCTCGGGGAGGAGTGTGTTCTATAGTTACAGTTCGGAGAGATTGTGGAGATTGTGGAGGGAGAGAGTACTGAGAAGCTGGGCCCCGTGATGGTAAGGGATGCCTTAGGGTGAAGGAGGGGCTAGGATGAGGAGGGGTTAACTAAAGCAGCTGAATAAAATGAAGTCAGATTCTATTTTAGACCTAATGCTTAAGGTCACCTTTTCATTTTTTATCTAATGACGATTGTGTTGTCACTCTTGCAAAAAACAAAAGATCAGAGAAGGAAATTTCACTGTGCTTTTTGTGATACGGGAAAATTAAAGAATGAGTCAGGGGCGTGAATACTTTTGCAAGGCACCACACATGAAATAATGACGACATCTAAAGAACCAGAACAACAAACGACCTTCATATTAATGTGAAAAAAATACATATTAAAAAGTACTATCATTGCCTGTTACAGAAAGTGCAGTGCTCGGATGCTACTGGAGGATCACCAGCACCATTTCATCTTTCTGGTCAGTTTAATCAGAAATTTTACTGCTTTATTGCCATGACGACCACCACACCTACCATAGAAAGATTTGCCTTCAGCCTCCAACCCCACATCACACCCCAGTCTCTCAGTCCACAGCTGTCTGATACACTGAAGACTGGTCTCCAGCTGACCTTCAGATGATAACCTTCTGCTCTGTACCTTCTCTTCCTCATTGCAGAGCTCCAGTGCTCTGGGAATCCCCAGGGCTTCAGCTGCAGCCCTGACCTTGGCCACTGTGTGTCTGTTTAGGTTCATGATGGCTCCTGTATAAGCAAACTCAACCACCCCAGCCAGCCCTGTGCGCTCCACCTCCGGAACCAGAGAAATGGAAAGGTCTCTGGTTCCACGTCCGTCACTCCTCTCTTGGGGTTTCCTGATCTTGTCCCTCTGTTGTAGCTGTTGATGAAGCACGGAACTGACAGCAGCCATGATGGGGAAGTGTATGAGGAAGCAGCCCCCATCTGATGTTCTCAGAGTTAGATCAGTAAGAAGTCCAGAGTCATAGAACTGCTTCATTGTATGGAAAATCTCCATGGGATGTGTATGCCTTCGTAACAAATGGGCGACCTCTTCACGATCCTCTTCTTCCTCTATCATCTTCTCTTTCGTGGTCCATTTACCCTCATCTTCATCCTTCTTCTCTTCACCCTTCTGGTACAGTACTCCTTGGCATACAGTCTGCTCCTTTTTCTCACTCCTTCTGCTGTTTTGCACAAGGCCCCCCTTGTCACTTGTCTCCATCTCCAGCAGATCCCTCATGCCCCTCAAGGGACCTCTCTGACTCAGTTCCATTCTGGAAACCACACATTTGCTGCCGATGTGTCTCTTTAACATCAGCACACAAGGACAGTTTTTTAAATTCCCTGTTTTACTTTAATTTGAAACCAAAACATTATTTTGCTGAGACAAGTGCAGGAGAAAGACGCCGTATAAACGTGGAGCTACAAAAAATATTGCTTGTAACTTGCAGCTGATTTCAGCTCTGCTGCTTTCATGCTTATTCAGGAGGGGGGGTAAACTTAAGTGCTTTCTGAATTCCTAGACACAAGACATCAGGCTATTTATATACGAACATTCATGACAGAACACCTTAGCCTTTAAGGTCAGGATTGTTGTTGTCCAAGTGGCCCACAGCCAAAGGCTTGTCATAATGGAAAATATTTCTTGGTTGCTTTTTCCTACCATTATTTCCAAGCTGCTTCTATCCCTACATGTGCTGCACTGACCAAGGTAATAAGACAGAGTTCAGGCTCATTCAGATGGGAAGCCATCACCTTCAAGTACTCCGCAGAGCCTGTAAAACAGCGTAATAGAAACTTTCTGCTACTCTCTCAAGGTTTCTTGTTTTTCCACATCAACGGGAAAATATGTAACTCATAGGAGTTGTCTCCTTAACCCCCCGAATGTCACAAGACTCACTGCCTGGTGCTAAAGGAACAACTGCCATAACACAAAACAGGCACGGAAAGGGAGGGCGGCTTCTCACCTGGGGGTGGCCGATGTCCTTTTACTCTTACAGGGAGCACAGCTAGAGCAGAACAGGTAACCAGTGTGAAAGAGTCACCGTTTTGAACATGTTGGGGGACGTACACGCCCCCCTCATGACCACCGTAATGATATTTATTTCATTTTTGTTACCCATCAATCACGTTCACAATTCAGACTCTTGAACAGATGGACTCGTGTGACACATGAGGTATCTGATTTCGGTGGTCGGGAGTTATTATTCCACCACAGTGTGCATTACACTACCTCCTTTAAATAGTTACCAACAGTTACATTATCAGTATGAAAGATGCCCAAAAAGTCATTTAAAGAGCTGCCATTTCTGAATTGATCCCTATGAAGAGTTTATCATTTTTTTGGGGAAAGTGAAATGCGTTTAAAAATGAGACCGATCTAAATGAAAGCAACAAACAAGCACATTCTGCCTCATTTTACTTCCATAACGTCTCTTTTACATGGACTTTTCAATTTTATAACGTTACTAGCTTCACTTCACCGAACTGTGCTCGACAAAAGTGCCGGCAGGTTTTGGCCAATGGAAAGTTTTGGTGCGGAAAAACGCTTTAACGCGGCGAACCGTCCCACTCAGTTAAATGAGCTAACTTCCTGAAATCATCGTAAAATAAGTGTAAAATCTAAAATAAAAACATTATTAATCCATTATCAATACTTGTTGTACAAAGTCACGTCCCAGAGTCAGGTGTAAAGCAGGACACACCCTGGACTGGACATCACTCACCCACTAACTCACGCATGCAAGCAAAAACAGAACTTTAGAGCCACTAGTTCACCTTAAACATGTGTTTTTGGACTGTGGGAGGAAACCAGAGCATCCAGAGGCAATCACTCCGAATATGGGAAGAACATGTAACCTCCACACAGACTGAGCTGCATTCAAACCCCACGCCAGAACTTGCAGCCCAGGAGTGATGAGACACTAGAGCAACACACCGCACCTCTCCAGTCCTAAGCAAATATCCACCACAAGGAAAAGCAATTTAACTTGCTTATTCACGTTTTATCTACTTTTGGCACGTTTATTATGTATATTTTGGCAAAACAGTGCTGTGTATGTGGGCGCAGCACCAAATAAAATGAGCACCTTCAATGCTGCACACAGTAAATGCTCCCTTTAACAGAACCCAATTTCAGGGCTTTTGGATTCAGAAGACACTATTCTACAGTCCATCCTTTGATACTTCCCCTTGTTTTTGGCCTCAAGTGTCTGTACTTGGCTGAAGTTTTCACAACACATCACTCGTCATTTGACAGACTTCTGATTTCATATAGACACAGACATTTGGATTTAAACTGAGGATTTACAGTTTTGCTGGACACCTCTGTGAGCCATAGTCACTTTAAAGTAAGGAAGTACAGGACTTATCCCTGTCTCTCTCTGAATGTTCAACCAACTCAGGCTTGGGACAACCTGGTTCATTTCAGACGGTTTCTCCTCTATGCTAAACAGATGGTTGCCATGGTGATTCGGCCAGCAGAGAGAAAGAGGCCTGAAAGAAGCACCCTTCATTCAGCCTCAGAAACAGTGATTCTATGAATCATCTCATCCGCACTGGCCACCAAATGTTATCTGTTGCTGAGCAGTAAAAAGACTGCTGCTTTCTGTTACTGCACTGTGTTAACTGGTATCGATGCGTTTCATCAGACAGTCTCCTGCCACCGGCCGCAGAGCCATGTTAGCTCTTCACTGTTGCCTGAGCGGTCATGGCTCATTATAAATCAATGTGTGACTATTGCCTTATTGACAAAACAGAACAAATCTGACTGAATGACCATCTGAATACTCAAAGATGACTTTTGCAGGCGGGAAATGAGATGTAACTGTCCTCCGTATTGTTCATTCAAAAACGACTCAGAGCTGTTACTCCTCCAAAAATGTAAACAAGTTTTATTTCAATCAGGCCCAAACGTGTCAGTTGATAAATACAAACCATTCCCCCTGGAAGCAAAGCCTACATGTGGAATGTGGTCACCCCAAAGCGGTACAGCAAGGTTGGGAGGCTGGACACACTCTAGCATCTACCAAGAGAGAATTACCCTGAAGACCTCCACAAGGGCTGAAGATAGAGCAGTAACAAAAGAGCTGGAGAACAAGGGGTTGTAGTCCAGTTCTGTGTGCACCCTCACGCTCTTCAGCCACACCAGGCACAGACTGACCAGGTGTGGAGAAGCAGCCTATCTACATGTGGAGTATAAGGGAGAATTTGGCTGTCCTCTGCGGAGGGCTTAAGCCCAGTCGGCGGGAGGTATTTGTTTACCACATGGCACTACAGGTCCCTTGAGCACCTTACCTCAGCAGATCTTCAAGGGTTCCCTGTAACACTGCTCGCCGGCGATAGGGGGAACGAGTGGGCACGTATGAGGTCTGAACCAGTCATCGACTGCCTCTGACAGCTGAATTTAGAAAGACATCGATTGGCAGATTGCATAGCTTAAATTATTGACATTTTTCCCATTTTCTTCTTTACTAGCAGCGGGACAGAAGCAGCTTCATGCACTGTGCATTTTACAAGGTGCAAAAACATAGCTGAGCTGTATTTAATAAGAAATGAAGCTGGAGAATTTAAATAGCGTATACGTTTCGGTAAACGTGAACTTGGAGGAGAGCAGTCCGCATGCATTTTAACTTTTCTGCGTGAGTTTGTGTGCGAGGGATGAAAACAGTAACGAAATGTAGTTTCTGAGTGAGGAACTGGAGAAAGAGAAGAGGCCTGGTGCTGAGGTACATACAGTTTTTAGTTTTGAACAGCAGGGAAGGTAGAGTACAGTACTTCAATGTCATATTTACATGAAACTGACACAGATCGGACATACGGTGAGAGGCGGAGGCCTGTCAGGTGCTGGCGGGGGACATGAGGAGCAACACGATGATGATAATGGCAAAGACTGGAAGAAGGAGAAGGAGGACAAAGGACAGCAGGAGAAATGGGGGACATCGGGATATTGACCACGTGGCACTTTTAGGCACTTCAGTAGCACCACTCTGCTGTGGACCAGCACAGGGCCGGCACAGCACCAGAGGCCGGACCTGGGAGACACTTTCCTGAGAGAGAAGGGGGAAAAAAGTGTATCATTCACAGAAAAAAAAAAAAACATTAATACATTTTTATACGCAGTTAAATCAATGTACAGAATGCCGGCCTGCAAACATAACAGCGCCGCGTAGTGGCCAGTCTTACAACGTGAAACCGTCTAGAGCAGAGGGAACATCCCCTGGACAAGGTCAGTAGTTGTGCAAATGATCTCTATTAATAATCTTATTATGAAAAAGTTCTGCGTACCCACAGTGGCAGCCCTGTGTTCCTGTAAAAGTAACAGTCCTGTACAGGCCTATGTAAACTGTGTACCTTCAGGTCCTGGCTGAAGTTCTGGAGAGGTTTAGCACTGTGACATTTCCACACTGAACTCATTTAACTGTTTACAAATGAGATTTCGCAGTGGAGTCCTTATTGTGTTGTGGTGCGTGTCCAGAACACCGTGGGTCTCCGTAATGTTCCCGTATTAAAGTCGCCTCTATACCTCTAGGATTGTCCTGCTGTGTGTGCGGTGAGGACTGAGTCGAAGGTTCCAGCGATGACCTCTATGGCTCCGCCCACCGTCATCTTCGCTCTCCGTGGTGTCCTGGCGCGCGACCCGCGGTCTACGGCGTCTCCGCGAACTGATCCGATGCAGCGAACCCGCTTCTGGAAACCTGAACCGAATACTGCAGTCATCAGAAACATATCGACTAAGTTGTGGATTAAACACAAGTGAGGAAATGATCTGGCTCTTCTACCCTTGGACTGAAAAACAACAACTCCAATTCTATGCGAAAACTAAGTGGTAACAATAAGGATTGTCAACCAGTCGTGAATGAAGTCTTTCTGTTTTCTTCATTACCAATAACAAAAAAATTGGGAAATAATTTACATTTATTTATTTATTTGACACTTTTCTAACAACGTTAAACAAATACTTTCACAATCTCTACCAATTACAGCACAGTAATCGATTCAAGTAAAACTAATATTGAAATTTAAATACCAGACTGAGTGCTATTATTTTTATTATTGTTATTGATTTGTTTAGCTGGCACCTTTCTCTAGAGCTTCTTAAAATACTGAACTACGTGCAGTGATTTACCCATTTATACAGCTGGGCAAGTCATACTGGAGAAATTTAGGACAAATACCTTGCTCAAGGGTATAACAGCAGAAAAGTGGGTTCAAACCCAAGTCTTTTGACTGCAAGACGGCAACTGTGACTGCTACGCCACCCCCCGTAGCTCGATAAAACTCTAAAATAAAGATGCTGCACAGTAAATCACAGGTGTGTGTCTGTGCGGTTGCTGGATACGTGCTGCTTTGCTAAGTACATGTGACACACGTCGCCACCTCTGAGTGCACACCTGCAGTCCGTGTCCTCAATGTCGGCATCGGCATCGCTTTCCCCCTGGGGATCTGACTGAACACACTCCTCCTGCACACGCAAACACACACACGTCCTCATCATTACTGCAGAACAACAAGCAGAACAACTATGTTTATGCTAATAAGTTGATGACCAGTCCCAAGTGAGAGCAGCGTGCTGTCCTCCAGGGAATCAAAGTCATTCAAATAGACTCTTTCATATTTAATAATTCAATGATCAGCTGTTGTGACCCGAGTCAGACAGCCATGTTCTGGAACTGGTCCTCGTGGAAAATCAGGCCCGAGCCACCCTTACCTCTGTGCCGTATCCCTCTGAGTATCTGGTTGTCAGGCCCCACTGGATCTCGGAGAACTGCCCCTTCAAGGCGCCCTGACACAGGGACAGGAACAGCTCAGCGACTTTCACTGGTTCAAATAGTATATAACTTCAGCTCCATTCAAATTTATTTTTAAAGAGCACTTATCTCACACAGTGAATAGAGAACTGAAGAAATACTATGACATAAAGCCCATTGCTTTATAAGTAACATATAATGGCTATAAAACTATGGAAAAGCTATAAAGTAAGCAGGCTGGCGACTGAGGAAAGGAAAACAAAAATACTTCCAACCAGAATGGGAGGAACAAAAATAGCCCTTGGGGGGGCTGCAGGTTCTAGTAGCTGCTCACCCCTCCTGGGAATTATAGGTAGAGAACAGAGCCAGGAGCTACAACTGAAAGAAGAGAAGGTGCACTTTGAAAAAAAATATAGATTATGATCACGGAAGGGTGGCACGCCAGTGCAGCTAGCATCCCGGTTGTGCAGGGATGTTTTCCCTGTGTCTGAATGGGTTTCCTCCAGTTTCCTCCCACGGTCTGATGACATATTTTAAGCTGCTTGACCACTCTAAATTGCCTTCAAGGTGTGAGTGTGTGTGTGTGTGTGTGTGTGTGTGCAGTCACGCTGCAATGGACTGGTGACCCATCCATGGTGTAGTTCCTCAGTGTGGTACCCAGTGCTCCCTTGAGAGGCTCCAGACCACTGCAGCCCAGACTAGGACTAGCGGTTAAGGACAATAAATGGCTGTACAGATGATCACGGGACGAGGACAGTATATAACCAAAAGTGAGTCCGAGAGTCAGGTGCAGGCAAAGTGCAGTCAAGGATTAGGAGATGGACAGTTTTCACACTGAAAGAAAGAGTGTGATTCAAAATCGAGTGTATTGTCACATACAAACGAAATGCCGCAGGAAGCTGCCGGTAAGCTGAGGGCCCTACCGCCTGTGGTCGTGTTTCGCAGCTGTTCGCACACTGACCCCTCTCGCACAGGCGCCCACATCCACACACGCCGCCCGGCTCCGGACAGCTGGCCCCCTGCTCCTCCCGGGAGAGAATATAACAGAATTAACAGGAAGCAGACAGTCCCACAGTGTGTGGACAGCAAGCCGAGAGATGAACGCACCATGTGCACGTGGGTGTGTGAGCCCGCCTGGGTGAGTGTGCAGTGTGTGGGAGTGCGGGTGAGGTGTGTGTGTGTGTGTGTGTGTGTGTGTGTGTGTGTGTGTGTGTGTGCGCGCGCGCGCGCTCGCAGGGGTCTCACAGTCAAACACGGCTAGAGTCAGTCCCGATCAGACATGGCAGGAGTGGAAGGGGGGCAGCAGGGTTCAACNAGGGGTCTCACAGTCAAACACGGCTAGAGTCAGTCCCGATCAGACATGGCAGGAGTGGAAGGGGGGCAGCAGGGTTCAACACATCATTCATCCAGGAGAAGCAAAACTCAGGGACTCGTGGACGTGGGATGTTAAATGTGACAGAAATTATGGTTGGGGGGTGGGGGGCTAAAAGACAACGATTAGAATTAGGCGGCGACATGGGGGACAGCGGGGACACGCACGTGCCTGTCGTACAGTACCTCGTGGTCTCGGTCGGAATTGTCTCCCGAGGAGAAGAGGCCGTTCGAATCCGAGTCGTGGCGCCTCATCGCGGAGCTGCCTGGCCCGGATCGCGGGGGGTTCGCGTCCCGTGGTTCACTTCAAATATATATATATGACTACAGCGAATGGTGGAGGGCAGTAACACGTGCCGACTGTGTGGACCTGTTAGTCCGACTCCCACCAGCGGAGTTATTACATAAACACGACCGCTTCAAGTGGGCAGCAGCTGGACCAACTACTGCATCCTCAAACTTGTGGGGGGGGGGAAATAAATAAATAAAGCGCACTTAAAAACCCGCATTCATGCGTGCGCCTCCGCCAAATAAAATGACAAAAGTATAATCTCCGATAATCAGATTCTTTCTTGTCGTCTTCTTCAAAAAAATCAGACCCCCGACGAGCACTTAAATTACGTAATGTTTGTACACAAGATGTTCGCTGCGTGACAACTTTTGTCCGTCCAGCTGCAGACGGGCGCTGAGTTATTCAATGTGATCCACAGCGACAAAGACAAAAATAAATCAAAGTCGGAACTCGCCCCGAGCTGGTCCGCTCGCCAAAGTGTTTTAAAATGTGTAAAAGACCGATCGGTCCTTACATAATGAGCCGACAGCGTTAGGGCTGCCGGTGACCTGTACTCCGCAACAAAGACAAGCGAAAGAAGAGACACGCGCCGCTACATGACGCTGCCGTCAACTCGGCGACGTTGTGCTAAAACTCCGCGCGGTGCTTCACTGCATCTCATGCAGCGCTAATTCGCAACATTCTCCAAACAAACAAGCGTCACCTTGCCGAGCCGCAAATGCTGTTAAAACTGAAGCAAGTTACACAAAAGGAAAAACACATTTCGCTCACGGCTTGATAAAATGGAAGCGTGCGGTGCCGCCGAAGTGTTTGACATTGTAATCCGCTAACACTCAACCGGACTCATCTGACAGCGACGGGCGTCGGGAGCGCGCCTGCCATAAATATGTTCCAAAACAAGCACTGGAGTCGGGGCCGCGCTTCAGGAACGATTGACGGCGCCGGGGGCCGCTCCTGGATGAGGAGGCGGGCGGTACAATTACACCTGCACCAATCGCAGTTCTCCGGGGCGGGGTGACGCGTCCCAGAGTTCTTAAAGCATAGGCCACGCCCCGTCACGCATCCCGAATTTTGATTGGACAGAAGAGGATAACCGCTGGCCTATCGCATTCGTGGAGAAGGACGTCGCTCTCTTGCACGGACGAGGCGGGATTTGAGCCTGCGCTCTCGCTTTACGAGCGTCTCGTGATCGTCCGGGGGTCGCGGCTGTTCGCTGCGCTGAATAAAGTTGAGAAAAAATGCGGTGACGCTTTAGTGCTGCTTTTTAACGCATTTTGGACCTGGTGTCTAAGAGGGCCACTATGTCCACTTCCTGAGGATGAGCGAAACACTGCGGGTTAAGGAGCGTTACTGATAGCGTCTCTAAATCACAGTTCTGCCCTCAGGGAGGCTGACTGCATTTTTCTAGATGTCGCCAGATAATTACGAATGATTACGGGAAATTATAGATTATAACTGAGATTATAATCTCGACTTTATACTCATATCTCAGATCATGGAAATTTAAAATGAAACCCAACCCAAGATCAAGTTTCACCACAATTACTAATCGAGTGGGAAACTGCTGGTGACGGATTTACAGGGTTAACACTGTAAATGTTTAGCTGCAGTGAAAAATTTTGCCGTTCTGTAAAAACTGTATCGGAATTCAAGGAAACAAGATTTTTGGTCCACCTTACATGTGACAATTTTATAAAATTGAAAAGTTCCAAAATAAAGTTATACTGCAGAGTGGCAAATGCCAGCATTCAAAGGACTGTGCATAGAACCATCCCACGATTA
>UFQX01002241.1:0-29822 GCA_900497675.1 Arapaima gigas
GTGTGTGTGTGTGTGTGTGTGTGTGTGTGTGTGTGTGTGTGTGTGTGCTGACGAGGCCTTCCTCGCTGAGGCCTAAAAAAGTGTAAGGATAAAAGCGGGACTGATGGGTAATTACTGGAAACTTTGGCGTTGCCAGTGTTCCAGATCGAAACTATATCTCAGGATTGCCAACAAAGCCGGGGCTGGATTTCGACAGCATTGTTTCGCAATCTGTCCAAACGAGGAATAAGCCGATTTGGACGTAAAAGAAGGCGATTCTCGGCAGGAAAAATCTGACTATTCATTTATTTTCACTTTCCATTGTTTAAGTCGAGTTCGGCTTTGTAGACCCAAATGGATCTGAAGAATATAATCGCGGTTTTGATTTTCCATCGCTGACCTGCCCCGCTTTAAAATGAAACCACATAAGGGGATTAAACATAACTATTAAAATCAAATCCATTTATATTTGCTTGAGAATCATATCAAACTTCAATTAAACTTTGGATTTAGAAATTTTATTCTGAGCTCAGTGGGATTTCACTCCCTTATTTGAGGCAATGAAAACGGCTCCACACCTGATTTAAGAAAGCTTACATTACTATTAATGTTTTTTTTGGGATTTTAGTTTTAATATTGCCCGACTCCGTGTGGCGAAGTATCCTAACGCAATATTTACCGCTCACACTGCGTCTGACAGAGGCTGCCAGTTTATAAGAACATAAGAACATAAAAATCCCACTGTGTGTACAGTTTGTGTTGACATGCAGTCTTGTCCCATGGAGCAGTAACACAGAGAGAAATGTTTCATGGCGTCCATAGGCATAACGGGGGGTCGTGCAAAAACATCCCTCCGGTATCCGTGTTTGACGCCTTTTGTGGTATTGCAAATATTTTTCGTCCCTCCAACAACTGAAAAAAAAAATGTTATTGCCCTCATGTAAAAATAAAGTACGAGTTGTAATCATTTTACTTGCTTCTCAATGCCTATAGCTGAGTACGTGTACAAAACACGGAACTCCAAGGCAGGGACTGCGCATGTTTCCTGACCGGTTGGAAGCGATCGTTTTATTTATGTTTTAGATGGCGGCGGATATACGTGGCGAAAAAGTTTTCCGAAGGGAAAGAAGTGCCTCTGAAGACCCGCGTTCGTCACAAAACAACACGCGTTGAAATGCAACAAATACGACTGTTTAAAAAAACCAAATTTGACAACGTGTGTCATCATCGCGTTTACGTGTCGAGCGGTTAAACGATAAGATCGGTAAACCATAGTGCAACAGTTTCAGTTTCCAGAGCTCAACTGCAAATGTAAATCCGGTTGCTATGGCGATGATAACCATGGAAACTGTGCCATCTCCCTTCCAAAAGATTTTGCCTCATGTATCTGAATGCTATTGTGCGTTTTTCCACCCGAAAGTTCCATTGTGCACAATAACAGCTCATATATACGGCACACAGGCACACTTTTCTTTACCTTGGGGTTGGAACACGAAGCGAGAGTGCATCTGAAACTTGGCCAACAGACAGAATGCGTTATAAACTTAGATTGGGAAAGGCGGAAGCATCAGGAAATCTTGCCTTCGGATATTTCGGTGTGTGAGCAGCTGACTTGATCCATGAGGCAGCGAGTGTTGGGTTTGACAGGGTTTAAAAACAGCGCAGACAGAGCGTATTGCAGACTTGTGGCTCGACTTTACAGCGGGCAGCTGCAAACATCTGACAGGACGCCAGGACAGCGCAGTAAAAACACTCTTACCGTAGAGTGTTTCCTTTAATAAATCCGTTCATTATTGTTCTAAATTGAGTAAAGCACCGACTTCAGTTCTGTTCAGGTCGAGCCGTTTTAATCCGGGAATCTTTTGACCGGGCGGTGCGGAGCGCTGAACAAAAGGACAAAGGATAAGCAACAGGAAAGAAAATGACGCAGAATGGATCGTTCATTGTTAGAACACCCAGATGGTTATTTGTTTAAACAAACCAACTGACAACTAAGGAGAGGAAAACAAAAAACTTCCAACTTTTCTCTCCAAAGGGGAGAAAAAGTACTGATGTCTGCCTGGTCCTTCTGAGACCTATGGGATATGTCTAGTGTGTGTGTCATGGTAGGACCATGGGGGGGGGGGGGGGTTTAACATCGCTATCCATTCCCATGGTTACTATTCCTGATTCATTTGGTAGCACGAAGCTATCACAAGCTCTAATCCCCAGAAACCAGTGGGCTGTCCAGGGGGCAGTACCTGGGGTTCAGGTGTTCAAGGGCATCGACTTCCACTCAAGCGAACGACTGCTGAAAAGGTGGCGTCGAAAATGACCCACCCTCTTACAGACGCACGACTGGCACATTTGACAGTCGTCAAGATTTTGCCTAAACAGAAAGATCTAGCACGAGATCGACCGAGTTCCTGCCGTTTCGACCAGGACTCCACGAAGGACACGGAACAGGATGCGGCGGACCGCGGGGAATGATGTCAGAATCGTAATGTAATTACAAACCCATCTGTCTCTTTTCGTATGACAAGCACAAAATGTCCAATTATGGTTTAATTTAAACTCTAATTAGTTCAGCCAAATTTCACAGCCACGAGCGCTAATAGAGAACAGATAAACTGATGAGTGGAAAACCACAGATACTTCTGCTAAAACCGCCTACGATTTGAAGCCACCGGTTGAAATTAATAAATGCGAGAAGTTTCAGTGAAAATTATATAACAATCAATTAGAAGTTCAATAGAATGACGAGCGCAGCGAAAGCGTCGTCTGTACCGAGCGCCTAAAGTGGACGGGAAGAGCTTCCAGTCCCCCAAACCCCTCTTAGGTCAAGAGGTGTATGTAGACCTCCCTGCTGGGGTGGGCAGCCCATGATGGGGATCTGAACCAATGCTGTAGCACTCCAGTGATGCATGGGAGGTGTTTGCCTGGGTTTCCTCCTCCCGCTTTGCTACGGGCGTTTGAATTGGTCCACTACTGCCTTTGGGAAATCTGGGGATAAAATGCTAAGAATCAGACTGGCTCTACTGGGTGACTTTTACTGCTCAGGTAGGTTACAGTTGGCTGGACCCGGAAACGTGAGGCGCAGGTCTGCACGCCCAAACCTCGCACGACTTTGTCATGTCCTCAGCTGTATTTTCAACACTAGATGTCCTTCCGTCTTGCCTTCCCTCACAGTCCGATCGTCGCTGCATACTTATGCGTTTCGGCTGCAAGGCCGGCATCAGCCCTAATAATCCTAAGGTTAGACTTCGAGGAAATCAGGGCCAAATCTGCGGGACAAAAAAAACCCTTGCTTTCCCTCCGCAAAAAAACCCACTGACGTTTCCGCGTGACCGACTGGGTAAACGTTCCCCCTTTTTCCCTTTCGCTCCATTTGCGGTAGCCGGCGCGCGACAGATGCGCGGAACGACGCCGCAGCCCCTCGGCCCGCGTTCTCCGCCGCGCGCACGTTTCCCGTCGCCGCCTAAACGTTCGACGTCCCGCGGCGCGTCGTTCCGCTCCTTCCCGCAGCGCCCGGAACGGCCCGGACGCCCCTCCGGATCCGGGCCCTCCTGCGCGGCGCGCTCGGAGAGCGGCGGGCCGACTCCATTGTCTGCGCCGATCTCTGTGTGTTTGCTCTGCTCTGGGTGTTTGTGCCTTCGGTTCCTAATTAGAACGCACAGCTACGTCAATATTGTCCCTGCGAACACCAGGGAGGCTTCTTAATAGATAATAGTTGTTGATTTCTTTCTTTCTTTTGGAAGATTACAGATAATGCGTTTCAGAGCAGGCGGAAATATGAAAGGGAAGCGGGGGAATTTATGCAGGCAGCGGTGGGCTCCGCTCCGTGTTTGGGTCGTGATTAGCCCGTAATCAGCGAAGAACAAACCGATTATTAGCTCCGGGCCTCTCGACGTTCTTCTGGGAATCTGCTCTCTCTCCTGATTAGACAGGACCGCGGCTCCTCGTATTTCCGTATGTCGGCGGCGTCGCTCTCCGAACGCGCCGGCCCTCGCACAAAAGGTGCACCTTGGCTCTCGCCTCCTCTTCATCACCGGTGCGACACCTCCCCTGATTACATCGCCCCGAATTTCATTATTCCCAGACGGCCGAGCCGGCCCGCGAAAGCAAACATCAGCGCGGGAAGAAGGTCCGGATCCCGCAGCCGTCTCGCCGGAGGGCGAAACTCAAGCTCGCGTTCGAAGAGGCGTCCGCGCGAGTTCGGCGGACATTTTGTAAGGCTTCGCACGGGCGGCTTACAGCGCTCGCGCTCTGAGGAGCCACCGGTTCTTCGCGAGCTTGTCCGATCGTCCGCTTCCCCGTGCGGCGCGGCGGTGAAGGTTGCTAGGAGGAGAGTCGACGCACAATGGCGAATTGGTAAACAGACAACGACGAGGCACAATAGACCAAGGCGATGTAATTTATTTATTTATTTATTTATTTATTTATTGTTTTCTCAAGAAGCCAATTCAACACAAGTAGCCGGCAAAGCAGAAGATCCGGAAAAAAGTCCCTGACAGATGGGTCAAGCCTAGCCGCCGTTCCACCAAGGTCAGGTGAAGTACTCTGCTTCTCGCAGGCTCTCTGAAAGGGGAAGCTCCTTAAACCCCCCCCCCCCCCTCCCCACCGCACCGACGGCCTTCGCCTGCCCAAGGTAACGGTGTGCGGCGGCACCCGAATCGGCTCGAGAGAACAGAGGCTGCCGCGGCGACGTTCCCTCGCCTCTGGTGGCCCCCGGGGAGCCATTAGAGCGGCCCCTATTGATTTCCTCCTTCAAGTCGGTCGCATCCAATTCCAGGCCCCATCCAGCGCGTCGCGCGCGTTGGCCCTGCGGGGCGGCTCGCGCGCCTCGCACCAGAGGACCGCGGCACCGTGCGCCCGGCCCATTAACGGAGGCGCCGTTACCGCGAGCGATTAATTCGCTGTTTGATATGCGGCGAGGGGAGGGACGGGGCTAATGCACCAAGTCAGGGAGAGTCGGTAAACAGACGCGCTGGAACGCCGGGATACGCTTTGGCTGCCAAAGCAACGGGGTCTCTCTGTGATGGCCGCCGAGGCGCTCCGCAGGCCCTACAGCTATCAGAAGGCGTGCGATACGAGGGATGTAAGCAGTCGTGTCCATTGGTAACTTGCTTATCTGGCTTATCTGTCTCACTGCCTGTATTGAGTTACTGGTCCAGTAAATGAATAAGTCCATCTGAATAGGCAATGAGGCACGAGAGGACTTGAATTTGTACGTCGCCCAAGGCCGCGTCGCGCCGCGCTTCACTCAAACGCTGAGCAGATGACATCAAAGAGGAGAACGGAGCGCGCGGACCGTGAATCCACCACCGCCGCCGCCAGATTTCCGAGCAATTGTTTAATCCTTACGTTCGCAAGAAAGCCAGAACAAATTCTTGAGAGACATGTTTTTAAACATAAACCACGCTCATCATTTTACTACAGCAGCAGGTTCAAATGTGCATTAGTAGTATCTTGATTTTCTTTAAGGAGTGCACACATTCACATCTGATAATGTCATAACAGCGCTACAAAAATTAGAAAGTGGAATATTCCGCGCTCCTTATTTGTGCCTTAAAAAAAAAATAAACCCGAAAGGTCTCGTCGGTTACACCAGGAGCAATAGAACAAATTTAATACTTGAATATCTCGCTTTGAATGTCTACAAGAAGTATGGTGCCACATTTTTAATTACATTGTGGGATCAAGTAAATTAAATCTTGGCTGTGTAAAGGTTAAATTTTATTCCCCATTCCCCATATGGATGAGGGAACTCATTCTGAACCCAGAGCTCTATTTGATTAAGAAGGAGACTGATCTGTGGATGAATTAAACTGATGAGTGGAAATCAAAATTGCTTTCCATTCCTCATATTATACCCTCTAGAATAATCCTCTGTTTCCGTCTCGTACGAAATCTTAAACCAAGTGCAATTCATTTGTTCTATCGCTAAACAATGCTTAAAGCGAGAGGTCCTGCTCAGCCAGGCCAGCGGATGGTCTCCGCGGTAAAGACGTGCCGCTGTAACTGGCCAGCTGTGGCCAGATGTTCCCAAGGGGACCAGAACCTCACTGCAGACTGGGTTTCCCATGGGTAAAGCTCCACTGAGACCCGTCCACCTGGAGTTTACTGTGCCGTGCTCTTTTTTCCAGCCAGCGGTCGCATTCTGACCCTATGTTGCCGAAGCAGTGTGTAAAGCAGCAGTGAGCTGTGGGGAGAGGGGGTGTCAGAGCGCACACACCCAGAGCCTTACCTACAGGGTCTGTGTGGACCATTAGGCAGGAGCTGTCTATGACTAAATTAAGAAAGCAAAGCATGGTAAAGTACACTAGAAAAGGATACCACCATACTCGTGACATCTGCAGACCCCTGCTTTGAGCTTTGGTGGATATAGGGGCACTTTCTTCTGATCACGAGCGGTGCAAATATAATATTGAGGACCGGCACCGTATCGCCATACCGCCAACGGCCGCGTAATTACATCATTCCGTTTACGCGAGCAGGACGGAATTTTCCTGCGTTCAGGACCTGCTATGGGAGCTAATCGTGCGGAGAAAGGGAAGGGAGTGCTGCCTGCAGCAAGAGGCGAGCGGCTGCTTACACCATCTTCTAATTTCATGTGCGGATTAGAAAAGGAATCCATACGGGCATCACTGCACAGGTGGGGGGGGAGGAAGCACTCGGCCTCCCTTCCTCTCCATTCGCACCGCACCTTCCCCTGGAGCCATGCCGCCTACTGCGGGAGAACTTCCATAAGACATCAGTGCTTGAAGTGAAGGCTTGTTCATGTGCTGCTCCTCATACATGGGCTTCACCCCAGTCCCACTTTAAGAGACGGGTAACAACAATCCTTCACCTGAGAATAATCGCTGAGCAATGAGCTTGTTCTAGTCACTAGAACCTTGACTTGAGGAAAAGGATGACAGAACCCCTTGTCTGCTTCTCAACAGACTGATATAATATGACAACTAGGAATGCATTCGATTCTTAAAATTCTAATTGGTGAATTAAACTCACGTTTTGGATGCCTGTTACGCATGCAGGTGCTTTGAAGTGCCCAAGGTGTGAAGGTGAAGGTATTAAGGAGAAGACGCTCACATTTCTGCTTTCTAAATACACGCCGCTGCTTCACAAGCTCTTTTCCCCTGGAATGTCAACTAATGGGTTAAAGGAATTTGAATTCCGACTTGATTAAGTGACAAATAATTGTTATTTATACAAAATTAAACAATCAGCCACGTCTGCATTTCTATCGGCGCCGCCTCCCGGGCTTATTTCACGTGTGCGAATCAGCCGCTGCGTTTGGCTCCCTGTCTTGCCTGAGCGGTTCAAATCCTATTCAATTTTGATGCTAAGTGATTATTATAATGGGAGAAAATTCACAACAAACCGTTGATGATATTAGCATGTAGGCCTGCTTTCTTTTCCCTTTATTCCCCAGACGAATTTTCAGAAATAATTAATATCAGTGTCTGCGGATAATTGTGTTCTCTACAGAAACCTTGCGCAGCAGTTATGCCGGGGCCTGTTTAGTTCCCGGGCCGAGGCCCGACGGCTTCGCACCCGGTCGCCCCCAGGCCTTGGAAAATGGACTCGTGCGGGAAGATGTCAGAAGAGTCAGGGCGCATCGAGGTGTTTTCCCCTCCGGCCCTGCGTGACACCCCGCGGCTCACACAGCAGGGGTGGCCTGAGCGGAGCTGGCCGGAGACCTGGGCAGCGAGAACACCCCGCTTTCGGGGGTTGACGGGGCGCTTAAGAGGCGTCCCCGCGTTTCGCTGTCAGCGTACGCGTGCGAGCGCCCAGGTTCCGTAGCCCACACAGCCACACGCTGCCGGTCCCCCTCACGGCGCTTCAATTCCGGGGTCTTCGCTCCAGCCGTTAGCGTCTTTTCCCCCCGAAGCACAGATGCAAACGTGATAGTGGGCTTTAATCAAGGGCGATGATGTAATTTATTAACTTTAAAAGACATTCTACGTTAGCGCAGCCGTTTTGCTTATCGGAGTCCATTATTAGCGCTCTTACTGGTGTTTTAACTGTGGCTCTGAAACGTCGGCGCAAAAGGAGCAGATAAGCCGTTTCCCGTTGTGCGTTAAAGCCGTGTTAATATCTGAGGGAAAAATATCTATATGTTCATTTTGCCTCTGCCAAAAAAAAGGGGGGGGGGGGGGGGAGAAATTGAAAGATCGAAGCTCAGATTGTTGTAATCTATTAATTTCAATTAAAATGTGGCGCATTCATTTTCCCTAAGATTTTCATTAAGTGACTTAGCTGGGGAAAGCGTGGTAATTTGGACCAATCTGTTGTGATGGATATTTTCCAATTAAAGCGGGAAGAATAGAAAATCATGAATTTGCTCATAATTGTGGCTTAATGCAGTCTTCGAAATACGGTGAAAATATCATCTTTCAGCCGTAATGGCTTTGCGACGCGGATACGAACGGCGGGCCGTGGCATCTCCGTCAGTATGGTGGCTTATCCGCTGTACCAGCGTGCAGCCCAGCAACTGCTGTTCATCAAAAACAGGGCTAAATAAACAGCTCATTTCCCAGGTGATCTGTCAGGGGGACAGCTTAAGCCCCATAGCTGGTGAGCCAGTGCGCCGAGGCGGCTGTGGGCCAGGGAAGGAGCTTCTTTCGGTGGTTGTAATGAAGGGGAAAGGCGGGTGTGGTTGCTCGGGCCCTGCGATGGAGAGGGCAGGCCGCTGGAAGGTCAGCAGCTTACAAGAGGGCCGACACGCGGTCTCCCGGCAGCGGACGACTGGCAGAGACGTGGTTTAGGCTGGAGGAAGTTCGACCGCAAGCCAAACAGAAAAAAATAAAATTAAACTATCTCATGGTCAGTTCTTTCATTTTAAGTGTGTGTGTGTGTGTGTGTGTGTGTGTGACTGATCTGGGCAGCTGTGGGGCACAGTATTTTTTAGTTCCATTCAAATTTTAGTCAGAAGGAAAAAACAGGCTAGACTGCAAATAAAAATAGAGCAAAATATTTTTCAAAAACCACACGACAGCTCATATGAATAATGCCAATAGCACAAAATTTTTCTCAATAAATAAATAGCGTTATTTGCGACTAAGGTTTTCACGGGGACGCCCGCGTTCTTGCAGCAGCCACGACTGGGGGAGCAGAAGCACAGCCAGGGCAGATGCTGGCAACAACCCTAACCCTGAGCTCAGGTCCCACGGCGCCCCTGTGGTCTTTACCCGCAGACCCCGCAATCAATATTCATTTCCAAGGTGCTGCTCCTATCGGATTCCATGTGTACAGAGTGTCCGGCACCGAACGGAGGAACGTCCACAAAGAGTCCCGAGGGCACACTCTTTCAGGAAGAAAAGGATCCATCATGTGCGAAAGCCACTTCTTCCACGTTGCATATGATTTACTATTGAAAACGCTCAGCAAAATTCCAAAAGTGCACAGACGTTTTGCTGATCCATCGATGCCTTTTGTGTCCAAATCCCTGCCGGTTCACACTGTAACACACCAACCTGCAGGACCTGTGAAAAGAGCTGACCTCCTACATCCCACAGATGTGCCACACGTGACACTCGCTTAAAAAGTGTGGAAAGCCGTGGCAGCTGGGAGGGAATGACAGAAGTCGAGGTTGAAATCCTCAAATGAGTCCCGTGGATGTGCTTGGATGTGATTTTCATCACCCTTACAGGGAATGATTTACTGGCTAACGTAAGATAATTTGGCTTAAGAAAATATCGCTGGTATGTACAAGTGCACGGCTGAAAGACTTTTCACACGGACGACTAACAAATTGTCATTTTCACTTGTTCCTGAAGGTTTAAGCTGCGTTTGGTTGTTTCTCTTCCTTTCGGTGAACGTTAATATTACCTTCTTGCTGGTTGGGCTCACTGTTTCTCCCGCTGGGAATTAGTTATGCTGAGTTGTCTGCTGGGGGGATGTGAGCCGCGCCGCGCTTGACTGACACGTAATTAAACCAATGACAGGGCGCTTGAAAAGAACCAAAGACGCCTCTCAGAGGGAGAGAAAAGGGAGGAACCGGAGACGCACTAAAGGGAAGAAGCACAGATAAGCGATGGCCATTGAAGTGACAGGAGGCAGTGTCAGAGACGTTGCGGTGAGGAGCGTCACGCTCGTCCAAAAGACTGGATAAGAGGGAACGGGGACAGAGACGACCTCGGACGTGACTGAAAGCGGGTTTGTGTGCACGATGACCTTACAGTGAGGCAAATAAAGTGCTTGTTCCTTCACCGTCTCACTGTCAGCACGTGCAGCCTGGGTGAGAGGACGCCTCCCCCCGCGCTCACCGCCGCCCTGTCCTAGGGTCTGGGTTGGCAGGGCACTGAGGAGCTGGAGTGAGACCCACAGCCAGGCTTCTTCGGGGCCGCTTCACGCAGCCACCGTGACAACAATACCAGGGGCCACATCCCCGCCTCCTCACGTGGGTCGAAACGCAGGGTGCGGTGGTTCGGCGCTGCCTGAGCCCTTTGTTCAGCGCTTCTTTACCACGTCACCTTGTGATGAAACCTGCCGATTACACTAAACACAGGTACGGGCCCTCGACCACGGTTCAAAAACGATTTCATAGGTCCTCCCATTTGAACATAGCCCATAACCGGTACCAGTTAGGCAGTGAAGTTATCAACAGATAAATGGACATTTTTTATGACTAGACTAACAAATAAGTTTGCAAAGTGCAATATGACGGCCGATATGCTTTGGTGAAATGCCCTGACTGGGGGGGGGCGGGCATGTTCCCCAGAACAAGCACTGCACCGCTCCTCAGTCAAGGGGAGTAAACATCATCACAACTAGACGACCGGCGCTTTCGCGAGGCAAATCGAAACAGAGGCAACGGCGGCAGCGCAGCGCAGTTTACGCTCCCGCTCGGCGCGGGTAATAGGCGCGCGCTTAGCAGCATGCAATTACCTTAATCACATTAGAGCGAAGCCCTCGTGCCGCAGTCACAACCGCTCTAATACAATTCCTTTCCTCACTGAGTTCCGCATTCTTGCCGTGTTCCAGCGGAACGCAAACCGAGCCTTTACCGGGAAAAAGGCCCCGCTCTGCTCGTGTCGCCGGCCTCGGAAAACCGCCGGAAGGAAGCGAAGGCTCGGCTGCAGCCCCATTGCGTGTCGCAGGAGGTGTCCCCCCCTCCCCCCAGTTGCTCAAGAAAGTATAATTTATCCCAAGTACTTATTTAGCGCCAGCGAGTACTACTGCAAATATGTTTTGTTTCTGACAAACGGTTACGCCACTGGTTGCATCCATGCATATTTTTTTCCGGACAGAAAGTGTCGTCTCTAATAAAAGTTATTGTTCGGTTAAATACTGATTTAAACCCAGAACTGGTCAGAAATCCTCCAAGGAAATGACATTTAAAAGAACCGTATGGGCAGTCGTTCGGTTTTGCTCAATTTATCAGTCTCATCCCCCCCCCAGGTTGTTTAATCTAACCGAGACCCCCCCCCCCCCCCCGCGCCAATGGTATTAATTTCCTCAATATGTAAATTCCGCCAAACGCAGGAGCCTTGTAGTAGGTAAAACAGGGGAGAATTAATGAACCTTTGTAATGAACTGGCTTGGTGATGCTGGTGTTGGTGATTTTAGACTCCATCTCCCACCACCTCCCCATCGCACAGATAGAAGGTTCTCAGAGGCTGTTTGCGCTGGACGTAAGCGCGGTAAGAACCCCAGGTCGCGGGGATAAAAACAAACTGGCAATAAAATTAGCCGCCCAACCAACTCCAGCGAGAAAATTTTAAAAGATTGAAAGTCCGTTTGATTTTCAATTACAAAAACATTTAAGGGAATCGTTTTCAAAAAGACCGACTGTGACACATATGCCCGCTTTTAAGAAGCGTCGCTATAAATCCGTGGATAGTGATATTCTCCAATCCGAAGTGGAAAACAAACAGCTCAGGTGTGTTTCTGAAGGTTTTCAGAAGGTTAGCGTCCTGCGTGCAGGCTGTGTATTCATTTATTAGTTTGAAGAGTTTTGGGCCTAAAACCAGACTAATGTGATAAATACAGTTCAAAAGGCATTGTGCTCATACAAAGCAAATTGATTTTCTACTGGGCGGTATAAAAACAACAAGCACCCTAACCCAGGGTGTTGAGCATAATCCTTTAGCCAATACGCCCCAGGCCCCTCCGTTTTGTTTCCCGGTATGTCATCAGAAAGTCCAGCGTTTAACGTTTAAATCCCTCCATGGCGACAAAGTTAATTCGATTTCACACTTAAATAAAAATCTACTTCATAGATTTTGGCTTCATTACAGTTTTTACCAGACAATAAGGCTTATTTGTAACTGACAGGATGGGACACGGGTTTTTTTTTTGTGACGCACGCACACACACACACACACACACACACACACGCTTACCTTTCAGAAACGGGCCCATTATTGTCACGATGGGCTTTTGTCCCTCACACACTAAATCTAAGTCATTAACCTCCAATTTAAGCTGGATGCTGTAACCACTGTCATAAATGAAGCCCTAACCTGGGCAAAAAAACAGGTAACATCAAACATTTATTAGTGTGTAACGCCTTTGAAAGGCTGAAGGACACAGGCGGTCATCTGGTGAGCCGTATTTCTTTATATCATAAACATCTCTGAGCTAAATTATCAAAATTGAGCTTGAAAGGTTGAAAAGAAAGTGCAAAAGGCGTCGGGGGGAGTCTGCGAACGCCGAGAAGGATTAAGAAAGAAAATATCGAAAGATGTTAGAAATCATATTTGTTTCCACGTAGAAATGAGTGAAAATCATGTATTTCATTCCATTTCATTTTTCAATTTCTAATTATTTTTTCCATAAGATACAGATGTGATTTTATCCCCTCACTGAGTGATTTCATGGAATGAATTACTCTGTTATTTGAGGTTTGCCTTAGAAAATGTCCATTTGACATTCAGTCACCCATTATAACAATATTTATTTAGTTTACAATAACTTACAATACTTACACCACCCTCACACCACCATCGCCACAACCACTACTACTACCGTAACTACTACTGCTGCTACTACTACTACTACTAAAAATAACAATAATAGTAATAATAGTAATAATAGTAGTAATGAAACGGTTGTCGAGGTGCAGTGGCTGTGCCCCCTGGTCTGGGTGAGGACAGTCTTCTGCTCGTATTGGTCACCACACCTTCCACACGTGACATTTTGATGAATGTCTCTACGTTCACCCAGTCAATAGAGCCTCTTGTTCTTAATGATAATGTTGTAAATAATTTCATGCTTTGTCAAGTAATTCGGGCAGATGCCAGACATTTTGACTGCACTATATATTTAAAAAAAACCCTCAACATAAGTCAAATGAGAATTCCTATCTGGCACAGATAAATTAAATATCTAGTGGAGAAAATGGCATCGCTGATAAGAGCCCCCGATAGCGACATGAAAACTTGACACCGGCCGAGGCAGCTGGGCCCTGTTCTTCTCCGCATCTTAATCTCATTTCACTTCGGAGGTAATTATACCGAATCAATCTCTGTCAGCATTAGAGGCAATAATCGTCTTTTTAAAAGTGTATCGAGATAATGGGCGCTATCTCAGCCGGACTGCTCAAAAGTTCACCTCGTAAGTCCGGGGCAAGCGGATCGTGGCCACGGACTTGTGAGACACACGCAATTTTTTATTACGGTGTTTGTATTACAGCGTGTTTTGTTGTTACTGTGGTTATTAAATGGTAATAATCATCACTTGTTGTCAATGTTGCACTATGTGCAGGACTTTGTACGAAATTTCGTTTGACCGTTTTGATTATATTATCGAAACCAGGACGAAAGCCAGGCCGCGCTTTATCAGTCGTGTTTTTTATCCCGCAGCAAAACTTTCCACTTATGCCGTTGTGATGTATGCATTTATTTTAAAAAAAGAGTGGACATTTACAAATGTTTTGTGTAAAAAGCACTGAAAACATTTCAGCGGGACCTGCACACCTCTCGAAAGACCAATGGAAGCAGCTGTTTACAAATTACTTTTATGCCCGGTTCACGTTGGATTTTTTTCAATAATTTAATCAAGTTGAAATATTGTTTTCCATTCGTGTACGTGAACCTGCGCGTCGAGTTCACATATTTGGTCGGATTTTGATTTGCAGGTGGAAAAATTGTCAGGATGATCATGGATTTTTTTTGGCCACTGAAAATCTGACTCATTCGCGTGAGACTCAGCAGCGGGACCAGTACCTGAACAAAACAAATTCTGTCCTTTAGTCGAGGAGTTCAGTCTTTTTAAAATTATTTTAACCAACTCGTGTTTCATTCACAGCAAATGCCCCGTTTCATTTATACCACCTACGGCTGGATTTGAAATTCTGTTACCGACCTGGGCTCTGTGAAATATGATTCTTGAAAGTTAGCATCCTTTTATTAAGAAAAAGAAAAAAAAAACAATCTTCTTGTACAATAATTTCTTCAGACGGTAAGAAAATACAGATGGCGATTTTTCGAACCCAATTGTAATTGGAAATGTAACTGAAATGCAAGTGCAACTGAAAAATGCAATAATACTTTTGCAATTGAAAAATGTCATTTGAAATGTAATTGAAATTGCAGCTGCGACTGTTAACATGTTTTGTGTCACAGCGCAGAACCAAGACGTCGTTCATTTCTGCCGCTCGTCCACAGAAAGGACTCGTGTCAAAGCGGAAAAGAATTCACTCTGGGGGGAGGGATCATGCATAATTTTTTTTTTCATTTTTAGCCCTCGGTTAACTACATCGTGGTTGTGAAATGAAAAGTGGCTGAATACTTTCTCAAGGAACGCTGTTTATGCTGTAATAAATTTATTAAAGTTAAGCGACTTGCTCAAGGTTACAACAGCAGCTCCTTTTCTGAGATTTAATTGGCAGCCTTTTGGTTCCACATCCCGGTGCTTAACCTGTATGACACCTGAGCGTTTTGAGGAGTTCGACAATAAGTCAGCAGGAAATATGTTTTTTCCCTTTCTTCCTTAATTGAGCGGAAATATCAGCAGAAAGAACGCGCAGCGGGTCACAATAAGGCCTGACCGAACGCAGCGCACGCCCACGCGGGCAACAGTTGGCCGCCGCAGTGGAGCGCTGGATTACATCCAGGGTTTAATTAATCTCCTTCTCAACGCACTTTGGTGGGCCGTCAAAACTTTGTTTCTGAGTTGCTCTCGTGTTTTTGGGAAAAATACGGGCGGCCAGTTAGGCGCTGTCGCCCCTCAACCGGCCCAGAAGTCGCCTCCGCGTTCAAACCCCTGCTCGACAAGACCCTCGAGAAGGTTCCGGTCTTGGGCGCCGCCTCAATCTCTACAGTTCGAGGCGTTCGAGATTTATGATCCAAGTCAGGACGTGGGCCTGATGGATGTGGGTCTGAAACACCAAACTCTTTAGCAAAGTGCTTATATATGTATGTATGTATATGTATGTACAAATGAATGTATCTTCCACTGGGCTAAGCAATAACTCAGTCAAATACACCTCATATCTTGGAAAAACACATTTCCTACAGTATGAAACTAGGCCCTTCAGAACATGCTTACTAAGCGCTCCCAAAACGGGCTGCAAGAAACTTAACAAGTAGCAGCACCCAAAAACACTGCATTTAAAATGCACAGATATGTTTCTGCTCTCTCCTTCTTTAGGGAACACGAGTAGCTGGTGGGTCCTTAGGTGTGTTTACAGCCCTGGCGTGCTTCCCGTCGAGCCTCAAGGAGCTTCTCCTGGTGGGGAGTCTACCTGTCATTCTGTCATCTGCTGACTGACGTTGTCGCTGTGGAAAAAAGGAGGCCCCCAGGCAGGGAGGCGGTCACAGGGGACACAGCGGTCCCCGTGGCTCTCTGCTGTGCCCCCCCACCTCCGCCCCTCCTCCGCCCTTTTCCAGGGAGAAGCGTCTTCTTCTCACATGCTGTCTGGCAAAGGAGACTTGTTCACAGTTGCACTGAGGAGGCCCCATGGCTCCACTGCTCCCTGTGAGGCCTTTATTGTATTCACTGTAGGTGGTCTGCACTGAATGGTCAGTATAGTCAAGTCCACAGTTTGCTCCCCTGCTCTTCCCATGAGCCTTCACTGAGCGCCGATGAGAACACACTATTTCTGACAAACTTGAGTTTCTGCATAAATCTGACATTGTTTGACAGTTGCTGGCTGAAGCTCTACAAAATGTAAGTGACGTTGGTTCCTATGCTGTGAAAGTCCACCAGACTCTGTGTTTTCCCCATGGATGTTTACCATGGTACATTCCTAGACTGACTTAACTAGTATCGCTCCCATAGAGGTTTAATGGCTCCCTTGTGGGAACCAGACAGCCGGTGGCTGAAGTCCAGTAGAGTCGAGGAGACAAGTGGATGGAGGAGATGACCTGCAGCTTCCCGCTGAGCTGCTGCTGGCCTCGTGACGCATCTCCCAGCGCTTTTCACTCGGTCATCAGTCAAGGTTGTCTATCGGCGTGAGGCAGCATGTCGCTGCTGGTCAACTCGGAGAACAACCCGCAGCTGGGGGATGGTGGGGCGGGTGGGAGGGTCAGACAGGAGCAAAGAGCGCTGTGGTTGGCTGGAAGATACACCCATCAAATTGTGACCTGCAGCGGCTGTACAGTGAAGTCCCCAAATTCAACATAACATTTTAAATTTTATTTGAATGTAGCAGCAAAAAAGTATAAATAAATAAATATTATATTATACTATATACTTTGGGCAAACGGCGCGGAACATTTTCTCTTGAGAACTTCATATATAAATGTGTACAGCTACAAAGAAATAAGTTAAGGTGACAAGTTTTATTCAAAAAGAAACTTTTTTATTCAGCGCATTGGTTTGCGAAGAAAAGGAATATCAAATTTGTACGAGTTTACACTGTGGCAAAACAATAGGCTAACGTAAGCAGATTAAATATGTATCGAATACAGTGTAATGTCTATTACATGTAAATTATCCACTGGCCTTTGTTGAGTTATGGAAGGCAGAGCACTGTACCACGCTGCCATATACACTATATCATAAATATTTATACTATTTGAAATCTTCTCCACTCCCAGCCTGTGATTAGTGTTAGTCGAAATTCTCCTGCCTTGATGGGGGGCCACACACACACACACACACACACACACACACACACACACACACACACACACACACACACACAAATGTGTTCAGTGACATTTTTCTCCTGTCTCAAGTTCTCGGTCTAGTACCCAACCAGTAAGAAAGTACTTTATTGCAGTTCTTGAACCTGGAATTCGTGAATTGATGTTCGCGGTGCTCTGTGCTTGACACAAACATATGGCGTCGACACGTTAAAGGTGGACCCTTGAATTTCTCTCGAGGGAACAGCTGCGGATGGTTATTAATTCAGCTTTTTTTGATAAATATCTGCCCGTTCTGACAAGATGTCAGGTCGGGACTAATCTTGGAAAGCATTTAACCTGATTGATGAAGATGTTATTTCAGAATGTCCCTCACGCTGAGCAATTCCGCCATTCCAGCCTGCCCTCCCCTCCTCCTCCTCCCCCCTTTGCCCCCCACCCCCACCCCGCTCATCCCCTTGCTGCTCACTCTGCAGAAATCCAGGCTCCCTGTGTTGCTGTGGAATTGTTGTGTTCAAAGATCCAATGCAACAACCGATAGCTTTTATTACCATGGTAATTCTCCTTGACTGTCAGTTCCACTCCCTTAATATCTTAGAAAATTATTTTTTTTTTATCTTTAATGGCAAGAAAAGTGAAATGCTAAGCATTTCAAGCACCACTTAATCTATTACGTGTACAAGAGTCAGCTGTGCCACTTACAGACTGAGGGGCGGCACAGAAACTTCCGGGAAACACTTCAGACAGCGTGTGAAACATGTAACAATAACCAGGTTAGTGACGGTCACTTTTACCAACGCGAGACACGATAACAGAGTTTACTAATGTATTTATTTTGAAGGGTGGTGCTGCCGTACAGAGCTGACCCCTCCTGGACTGTGGGGTTGGATGTGGGTTCGGCTCTGTCTGTATGGAGATTCGTCCCACAGGGTGATTCGGTCACTCTAAATTGCCCACGGTGTGTGTGTGTGTGTGTGTGTGTGTGAGATTGCCCTGCAATAGACCTGTCCAGGGTGAACCCTGCCTTACACCTGGCTTCCAGGATGGGCTCTGGACCCCCGAACAAGCTGTTACTGATAATGAGACAAAGGAGTGTTTTTGTTAAAGCCGTGAAAGAAAAAAGTACCATGAGGAAAAAAAAAAATACAGAACCAACATATTGTGAGGTTTTATGCATGGATTGGAAGGCCCCTTGGGATCCCCAAAATGCACCAACATCACCTGAAAGCATTTGCATCTAAAGGCTTTGCAGTGCAGCTCGCTCTGGTAAGCTGTTTATGCAGACCCATTGTTTTGCCTTTATTTCCTTATGATGAGAAATTAGTTCCTGTCCATCAAATCCAAGGGAGCTGTCACAATCAATGATGAACTCCATTTGTTTGTCGGAATTTTCCAGCAAATGCATTTACACCAGTAGCAGGACAGGTGGCACGGTGGACTACAAATCAATATACGTTGGACACAGTCCAGTTCCTGCATCCCTCCGACAAGCTCCCGAAGTCAGCGCTCAGGTTCACCCTGAGAACTTTGGAAAGGGGCACGAAGGCTCTTCTGGCAGAAGTATAACATGCCGAAATCCAGCCTTACGATGATTCCTCACAGGTCTCCTTTGTTGTACAGTTGAGTTTTTTTTTTTTTTTTTACCTAGTGCGTTTTAAGTTGCTGATCGGAGAATCGGCTTCTCCGCTGTCCTTAACAGCGAGATAATATCTATCCTCTGCCAAACGCCCAGGAGATCATTTCTAGGCCCAGATGCCAAATATTTCCATATATGCATTTATCTGTCACATTTGTGCAAGAATCCTCCAGATGTTCGATCGCTTTGTGCCGCGACCTCGTGTAGGACTTATAGGCCCAATCTCGCATTTCCACCACGAGCTTAAAACAAACAGCGAATAACCCCCCCGGAAACCCAGTGTTATAAAAATGCTGTCTCCCGTGAAGATTTCACCTACTGCGGCTGCCTCAGAAAAATCCCATTCTTATTGGTGGCTCCACATCCCACACCACCGGACATAACAAATGGCTTTGTTGGAGGAAATGGAAGAGACATTCAAAAATGTAATCTGAAGCATCAGTCACGCTGAGAGCCGAGAGACACTTTAAAGACTTCAGTCTCCCACTCTGGCGTAAAACCTTGTTTGGTCTGTCCGGGTCATTCTTATCACATTAGAGATCCCTCCTCTATCTCCCTCCCAGAGCTCTGGCACCGGATTATAAAGTTTGGAGAGGGACCCGGTGCCTCACCTTACCCCTGGCAAAATCCCACAGAGCGGCTCACTCCTCCAGTCAGAAGACATCTAATTGCTAATCTATAATCCTTTTAATGTGATCTGCTTTATTTTTCTTTTTTTTTGGATTGATCCTTCACCGACTCGGGCCGCATCGCCCGTGGCCATGCGGATCCTATTATTGCTCCATTTCAGACAGAACCGGTGTGGCACGGGTCCCGCCCGCCCCTTTGTCCCCGGCGTCATTATTTGCAAGCGATACTGCCGACGTCCAGACGCATCTCACGAGCGAGAGACCTTTTCCAGGCGCTACTTGAACGATAGGTGGTGGTGCTGCCGAACACAGAAAGATGTTTTTTTTTTTTTTTACAAACCAGAATGTGAATCCTTCATTTTGTGTATATGTAAAAAAGGAGGAGGTGAAATCCCAAAGGAAATGTAAGCTGATAGCGGGTAATAAAATATCCAGCTATAAATGGTCATTACCTGTGCAGCGATTCTTCTTACGGTTATAATAATAACCGTTATTATTATTCGCGGAACAGTGTGGCCGTGAGCCGTCAGAGACCATTAAAAAAGGTCGTGTCGTGTATTTATTTAATTAACATACATTAACATATATTACTCTTTCTTAAAGGATTGTTTAGATCAGAGAGGTCCTGAAACTGAGACACCGGCAAGCCAGCCCTGAAGGGGGTACGGAGGTATCATGGGAGGTGTACATTTGATTACCGCTCACGGAACACTTTAGACAAATCCGAATTGAACCCGCTGCAGTCGGACCAGCGGAGCTGAATAAACAGCAGGAATATTAAGTTATATAAATCGGTGTTTTTAACTTTTTAAGGAGTAACTTCGGCGCGATATTACGCGCCAGGTTTGCCGCGCTCGCTGCGGCGACGATGCGATTCAAATAACGCAAACGTGCAGCAAAAGCAAATTAATTCTGCATCCGCTGGTTGGGAGCTGCACTCGAATCCATGATTTTTTTTTTTTCTTTCAGGAGCGAAAATTGCTTGAAGTGCATATTCGGTTATAGGGGGGAGCGGCTGCCTAAAAAACGACTAAAGTGATCGGAGGGGGGTGAGCGTGACGCACCACGCAGATCCTCGCCGAACAGATTCGCCGTCCACGGACCGCTGCCAGGCGAGAACCCATATATTTCTGCTGAAATTTCTGTCATCTCTTCCATCTGCATTTCTCTGCCAGCGTGAGCGGTGCTAGCAGAGTCACAAAAGCAATTTACAGTTTTGTTTTGACAGGAGGTACGTGATTCCACATGCACGCTAATAAAAAGGAAACACCTGGTTTAATTTGCCGGAAATTGTGAAGATAATATGTGGACTGCGGATTCACCTCGGAGGCACCAAATACTAGAATTATAATTACACTTAGTTTGCACTTTTTGGTGCTGACGTGCTTCAAAACACGGCACAACAATCGCATCTAATTTCTTTTCTTTTCTCTTTTCAAACGTAACGTTTGCTTTGCGCCGCATTTCACGTTTGCTTCCTTCAGACGTGAGCGTCGTGCGGCTTGTTTACGAGACCTTCCTTAGAGGTAGGCGAAGAGTACCCTCTGTGCGTAGATCACTGCGCCCCCTGTTGCCTGGGGTTGTCAGCCGGATGTCACTGAGCAGCTGAAAGATGACACAGCGATGTGTCACTATCTGTCGTTCGACAGAACGGCCCGATGCACAAAAAGCCCGCAGCTCGCCACGGGCTCTCCAGGCTGCAAGTACATATTTGGCTCTCGCACTAAACCAGGGAAGGAAGGAGAAGCCCTGTAAGGGGCTCACAGACTAAAAGATGATCAAGCGTCTGAAGTCTCCCAGAAATCGGGTTTCTCAAATGCTTCACGTTCTGCTTGGCTCTCAGCGCCTCCCCGCTAGCTGCTTGTCGAGGGTACGTGGCTGAAGTAGAAGAGAAATACTAAGTCCCAATAAAAAACTAACTCCGCCCGTCTGCTTTCAGATATAATCCGGACGGAGGTCAACGCACGTTGCAGTACATCAGCAGGGCTCGAGAAACAACGTGACGACTAAGCAAACATAAAACAGAAGTGGTTCCCCCTGTTGGGATCGAGTAATTCTGCTTTAACTTATCTTTTTTGGTTGTGCATGAAGTATCACGGGTGGAATGCAGAGAGGCAGCGCCAAGGGCGGAATTGACTTCAAATGGGAGAATCGCATCTGCTCCGAACACTCCATTAATCCCGGTCAATGGAATCGAAAGGCGTAGAGGCGAGAGAAATGATGTGGCAAGACTCGTATCCCTTCCCACTGATGGGCTGCATCTTTGATCTTGTGGGAGGAAAGTGGCAACTGTATATAAGACGTGGGCTCTTTCACGCCGCCATCCTGCCCGCTCACACGCAAAGGACACGTGACGGACACGTACGAGGCGTCCGATGTTCAGGCTGACGGACGCGCGCGGAGGCGGGGTGACGGGGAAGGGCACGGCAGTCAGATCCTTGTTTACACGAGGCGGCGTGTTTGTGCACAGAAAGGCGTGTCTCCGAGTCGGTAATTGATTCTAAGTGGCAAGATTAAATGGCAATATGTTTCATTAGCTATCGCCTAAAGGAGGAACTGTGTCAAACAAAAGTGGTATTAATTAAAGTGCCTTTTCTCCCCACCCTTATAGTAGGGCTAACAAACATCTCCGAGACGGCATCTCGCACTGCAGCCGAAGCTCCGGGTGCAAACACACCTTCTCCTGGGAAACGTTTCTCATTAAAAGGAGAGGTAACCTTTATCTCTCCTTCTTTTCCCGCTTTTTCTTTTATATATTTATATATGTCATAATTTTGTTTTAATGGATTTTTTTAGCTGGGGTGGGTGGACCCATCAAACGTTTAAATGTCAAAAGAAAGTTATTGCCTTAACCCGATATGAATAAATCATGTAATTCAATAATCGATACGGAAAGAAACCGGCACATCTTGGACGGAATAAACAAGCGAGGTTCGGGCACAAAGCTACGACGCCCCGAATGTCAATCAATATGGAGTGTATTGACAGTGTAAAACATCATTATTGAGGGTCTAATGGATTTATGTGCCCGCAAGACAAACAGCTCGAGGCATTCCTGCAATTGCCCAACCCTTTTCTTATCGGAAAAGTGGCAGCGGCGTTCGATTTTCGCTCACTTAAGTTTAGATGTACACGCCGTACGTGGGCTCGGACTTATTTTCTAAGCCAAGATGGGCGACGGATTAAAAGGATTTACGCTTACAGTAGAATATCTGCTGTATCTTTTGGCCGGAACAGCGATGTGGTGGTCTTCCTCGGGGGGGGGTCCGGTGAAGTGAAGCTAATTGATTGTTATACGTAAATATAAGGGCGCAGCGGTCCAGCCTGAGCTGTCAAATGTCAAAAAACGTTTAAGGGCCCCGTCATCTTTCTTCAAGGGCCTTGTATCAGCTTTCCCGGCGACAGTCTTCTGGATTAGCGCAGAATGGAAACCTTGCTCATGATATGGTAATGCTGACACACTGTAAAGGTCACACAATCTCCTGAGGGTCAATTCGCAGACGGGGGTATGAATCCTACGATTTGGGGGGGGGGGGCTTTCAGGTGCCGTCTATCAGTTGCACGTCAAACTCCTCACTGAAAATGTTGCCTTTGAATAAGCTGTATATCACAGGGAAGACACTGGCAGGTGAAAACGTCTTGGCGCGTAATAAATATCCTGAAGGTCGACACGGAGGGGGGCTCAAAGTGACAATAAGAAAGGACTTAAAGTCCAAACTACAATTATGTAACTGAATACGTTTCCGTAGCCGACTGTGTCGGACACAATTTTAACAGCTTTACACGACACGTTTAGTCTTGCACGCTAAAAGGAAATTTAAACTACATTTATCTCTTAATGACACGTATTATTGTTTAGAATTATGTATGCATTTTGGCAAAACCCTGAAAAAACTTTTAACCTGCAGAATTAATGTGGCATTAAGGTTTAAACTCGGCGAGGTATAATAGTGCAAGCGCAGTGGTAGATAAACAGATATAACCCTCGGTGGAGAGGGTCACTAGAAAACAAAACTCACACAACTGTGTGCAAAGTGTCTTCAGTCCAGTTTTAATAGCATCCATCTGTTTGTTATCATAAACTACTTAATCCTGGTCTGGGTTGTGGGGGTCCAGAGCCCACCCCGCAACCACTGAAAATCAGGCTATGAAACTACACCATCCCGTCACAGGGAAGCCACATACACGCTAAACGCATGTGAACATAACAGGTAACTTAGAGCTGGAATTTGGGAGGAAACCAGAGCACCTGGAGGAAACCCAGACACACACGAGGAGAACATTCAGACTGCGGCAGGATTTGATCCCACACCCAAACAGCTCGGGTGGCGTGATGGCGCAGTGCTACTTGCGGCACCGTTTCAGTAACATCATTTTACAGAATCTTCCGGAACACTGTTGATAAAGAAAACATTTCATTCCGCTTCTCAAGATCAGTATTAGTCCAAAGTGTCAGGATATGGAATATAGTCCATCAGGCTGTATTTTCTTTTTGTCTGTGTTGTCCATTAAAGCTGCTGGTTGTCGTGTGTGTGTGTGTGTGTGTGTGTGTGTGTGTGTGTGTGTGTGTGGGAGAGAGACAGACAGACAGAGAGACAACTCACATTATTTGCCACAGGACTATAAACTGGTGTCTTTAGAGATGCTGGATGTGACTGTATCATGTCAAATAAGCCAGTAAAACAAAACATTTGCGTTAAAATGCCTTCACTTTCACTTTGAAAACAGCAGCACTCTGTGCTTTTTATGTATAATTTATTGGCTGTACAATAAGAATGCTGGTAAAAATTCCATCAACAAGAAGACATTCCCGTCTACGAAATGCATTACCTTTGTAATGGCAGACCCAGCGACGTGACTATTCCATGTTAATGGGTATAGAATGTGGTATGAAAGTGAAAAAAAAAATTGACTTCTGCCTCATTTTAAAGGTTTCCGTTTTTATTATTATATACCTGTAACTAAACTAGAATGAATGAAAGCCATCTTCAGCTGTTATCACCACCGTTCCATCCTGCACCAGTTAAACAAACTGAATAGCGGCTGATATGCGCAGTGTTTGTGTTTAAAGCACTTGATTCATCATTGTTTGCAGGTTCATGTGAACGTCTGAGGGAAGCAGCGTTCCTCTTAGATGGCTTTCCAGCTGCTGGCCTCCCCAGCTCGGCTGCAGCTGTGGACGCGTTTATGTCAGAAAGAGCAGCTGCTCCGCTGCACCTTAATGTCACCGATGTCATTTTATCACGTCTCGTAACATTTATTGACGAAGGAGCTCAGGTGCCTAACATGTTCTGACAAGACCCTTACATTTACATGGAGAGTGAAATCACAGCAAATGAAGAAAATGTTTCTTAATGGGTCATAGTAATGCAGAAAACACCTCGCTTGCTACTGATTCTGATCAGGCATGCAGGCGAGGCACGTAGTGCCTGAGGCGGAGACGTCGCCGTTTTGTTGCATGTTCACATCAGCAAAGCAACATATATGTTTATGTAATATAGCTTCTTTCAAGATATATAGCTATAACGTCTCTATACACATACATATGTATGGTAATATATATATATTTTAATTCATGCAAACAATCGTTTTTTTTCTGCCCTGGCACCCGTGGTGGAACCCCCACCGCCCTCTTTCATACGCCGCTGCGTCTGATTTAAATGACTAGCAGCAGGTTGCTCTGACTTCACACATTATCCGTCCATCCATCATCGTTTACCGCTTATCCTGAGGAGGGTCACGGCAGTCCAGAGCCTGTCCTGGAAACAGAGCACAGCAGGCTATGAAACTGCCCCTGGGTGGTGCGTCGGTCCATCGCAAATGGGCAAATAAGAGTGATGAATTAAACCCGTGTCTTTGGACCGTGGGAGGAAACCCACACAGACACGGGGCGAACGTGCGAACCCACACCCGACCAGCCCAGGGGCTGGGAGGCAGCGGTGCTATTGACTGTGCCGCCCTGCGCATATCATGAAGACCCTAAAAAGCATCCTGTTGGATCACCTCAAACCCAAGGTGTAAATAAGAATTCTGGCCCCTCTAAAAGAATACTGCTCTACCTAGAGCCCCACTTAAATAAAATAACTCAAACCTTTTGCAGGATGTCTTCCTAAAATCTTCTCCACCTTTCACTCAGCTAACAGTGGCCCTGCCTCAAACCCTTGGTCAGGATTGCAGTTTTCCTAACAAGATTACAGGGGTGTGAACATCTCCGTCGCCATCGTCGACCTGCTGCAGAGAACCAACTCCTGTCGGACAAGGCAAGCGGCGCTGTGAGGACCACGTTGTTTGACTCTGCAGTGCTGTCAGGGTGATGCAGCCTGGTCAATGGGGGGTTTCCCTTCCATCGGTGCAGTTAGATACATCAGTTAGGTCCTGAACTCCTGTGCTGTGCGTCCAGCGTGGCCATTAGCAGCACCAGGGCCCTTCAAGGGACAGTCTCAACTTTCCTTCACTTCAGCCTGTACACCTCGGATTTCAGGCGCAGTGGTGAGTCATGTGATTCACAGAAGTTTTTTTCGCAGGGATTAAAGTGGGTTTATATAGAATACAATACTGAGGATATAGCAGCAACTTGTAGGTAAGGGGAAACTCTCTCGAGGACCTTGAAAGTGCCAGTGTGACTTGGGTGCCTCCTTCTTGCGGGTGATTTCGGTTTGAATCTTCAGGTGGAGAACCACACCCTCCAGACAGGTTGGCGCAGAACCAAACTGTGCTTTCACCCAGCCATGCTGCTCCTCACGCCTTAACGCAGGAGGATTTGTGGTGTCTTCCAAACCGCCTTAGTCCTCCAGCACCAGTTGCCCGTTGCTGGGAAGTCGGTAGAGTGCGTGATGGAACTGTGCGTGATAGAGCTTGGGTCAAAATAGCTTCGTTCATGATGACTTTGCGTGGAGCCGGCAGCCCCCGTTCAAACGGGTTGGGCTCGGAACACCTCGGAACGGCTCGGATTAAAATAACTCCGAAGCGCAACATCTTGAGACGGAACAACGTGACTTGATGTGAGTTGACTGGAAGCAGCTTGAGATGGGATCGCGCGACCCGGAGCAGCCATGGCTGCTCTTTCCAAAAACACACGCGGGGTTCCCGGTGAGAAAAACGTCTGGAGGACCTCTGGTAATAAACATGGGCATTCTGCACTCCCGTGCGAAGCTGTCTCACAGATTCAGAGGTGATTAATGAAAACTAATTTTTCATGGCAATTAAAACGATTAAAGCCGGAGGGACCGAACTGTCGCCTCGATGGCTCCAGGAACAAGGCAGCCACAAAGCCGCGCGCTGAAATTGCATTAGTAGTTGAAGAGAACTGTATTAAAATGCAAATGTACAGCTGTTAATAGTTCTTCAAAAACCAATAATCCCCCACGGTCAGTCATGTGTCAAAATGGTTAATGGAAAAATATCCCAGAGGCATTCTGCTTCTTTTCTATTCTACTTCTGATTAAAGTAGAAATTCTGTTTGGGGAATAGGGTGGAGACGGAGGTGAGCCGGAGACTTTAAACACCGGCCGGGCGCGCATCTAAGGGAGCATCCCGGCACCGCTGCCGGGGGTTCCTGCAGGGTCGCTGGGTAAAGTTGCGAAAACAGTTTGGTCGCGCCGCGCGTTTGGAGCGAGCGGGATTTGTCCGGCGCGCAGGAGCCACTGGGAACGTCACCGGGAATTCCCGATTAAATACCAGCCCAGTCGCTTATTTTGTCACTTCATTACGCTTCTGCTCCGGGTGACGTTTCTGGAGGAGAAGTATTAAAAGCCACCAGAGAAAGAAATTGTTTCTATGAGCCCGCATGGTGAAACGTTGATTGCTGCGGGAAATTGCTTTTTAAAAATTTATACTTCTATTTCGTATTTTGCTTAAAACATATACATCGCCGCAGAAACATTTTAAAGTATTATAAAGCGATCGCTTTCGTTTTTGTGCGGGATTAGAGAGGCGGCTCTGCTGCCAGCTGTAACGCTGGGTTTATCGCACAGTTGCGCTTCGCGATAAGTTTAATATCGTCTCAAGTTTTTGTCGTTGCTGTCGAAATCGGCGGGTGACTTGTTGCCTCTTCTAAGCTGGCGCGCAACACGGCCCTGGCGGGGTTAAACCGACACTCTCGCTTTGCTTCAGAAGAATAATAATGACCAGTTGATGCCAGTTTAACTGGAGTGAGGACATTTAAGGCGGCTTGTTCGACTGCGGAGGCTTCCAGAGGCCACGTACGGCAGGGAGCTCCCAGGTACAGGCCAAGGTTGCCTCGCTGTTGGCCATTTTTGATGCCTGTTTCGGCTGATTTACAAACGCCTACCTGATTCTGCCCCATCCCCATTTTGGCTTGTGAGTCAAGCCTTCTTTTGAGTGGAAAACCTGACGTCCCGCCCGTCAGTGCCGCCCACGAGGCCACGTCCACCCCCAGACCCGGCCACCCTAGAGCACAGCGTTCGGTCCTCTGAAACGACAAGGTGAGCGAGACGCAGCCGTTCAGCAGGGTGACCTTCCCAGCTGGACAGCGTAAAGTTTGTTATTGCTTTGCACGTGCGGGATGTACGGTTTTGCACACCACTGTGCTCCTGCTCCTTCCAAATGCTCAAAGTTCACAGGCTGGAATTTGCCGCGTACGTTTCTGGCGAGTTCTACACCTGCTTTTCGGCGAACTGGCATTAAGCGAGTTCATTTCATTTGTGTTGAAATGGCCAATAAATGTTTTGCGCATAAAGTGGGGCATTTGTCACTATTTCCTTCTGTAGTACTGGGACCCTAGTCACAGCGCCACTTTTCTAAAGGAGGGAGGCCCTGGAGACACTAAACATCTAGATGGCTCCAGGGGAGGGTTCTGGGCGAACTTGGAGAAGGGCCCTTCGACGGGGGCTGCCGTAAAAGCCCCCGTGGGCAAGCGACTGAACCGCGGCAAAGGAGAGAATCTAGTTTAATAACCGATAAGTGAGGAGCAAGTGGCACATGGCTTCCTTTTACCCCCTGGAGAACCAGCTGTTCCCAGTCCAAAGGCCCCGGTGAAGGTTTCGCAAACCTTAGCGCTCCCACAGAAACACAGCAAACCATGTTTTATTAATGCAAACAAATGTTGTCTAAATTCAGAACGTCTCTAAACGACCATTTTGAATTGCATTACACAGGTAATGCAAAAAGAAGAAAAAAAAACAGTTTGCTCCACCAAAACGTTCTGTCAGCTCACAGGCTTTTCTTTTGTTTGAATAAATCACAGGCCGTGGTGTTCCTATCGTGAGCTGCAAAGCACCTCGGGAAGTTTCTCTCCAAGGTATGAGCTGACTTCTCATTACGGATAGAGGATTTGAGTAAATCTGATTAATCTCCACGATCGCCTTGCTGATGCACGCTTGCTTTGTTGATGCTGAAAGGCCTAATCGCAGTAAACTTCTCATCCAACAGTCCCAACTTCCCAGACTCGGTCGTGGCAGGAGACTGCATGGCAAACACAAGACCGCGTCTTTGTGTTCAATGACACGCGCACTCAGAACATTCAACTGAAAAAACTTTCAGCATTTTATTTATATGTACATTTCCACATTCACCTTCCCCCAAGAAAGAAAATGTATTCGTACAGATGAATAGTACTCAGAATATAATTTTAACAATTTTTACGGCTTTTGTACATTTGAGATCCATGGAGTTCACACCTACATGAGCCGATCGTTTTCTTTGTGTAACCAAGAACGAGCAGAGATGGTCTTAGAGGGGTGAGGACGGGACGGGACGGGACGGGACGGGGGTGCTGGGACTGTGGGGAATCACACGGGTTTTACTCAGCGTATCCAGGCATATACAGAAGCAGCTCAGTTAAGGTAAACTATGTACAATACAAACCATTCATACAAATTAAGCCTCTAGGATATAGAATTCATCACATCTATGGCAGTTGGTGACGATGAGCAGAACTTCCATTGACGGCCCCATTTCAAGACTGCTGAAAGCGGAATTTGCCATTTGCCTATAACACTTCAAGCCAGAACTTCACAAACGAAAAAATACCAGCGGCCTGAGAGTATAATTCCCGAATGGGTAAAATGCTTTTAGAAAACATGCCCTGAAATAAGGCCTGTCCACCGTGAGAACTTCCATTGCGGGGAAGAACACCTCATTTGCGACCTTGGACGTCCTCTGAGGAACACAGAAGATCATATTTAGGGGTCTGGCCTTAGATCTGGAGTTCCAGGAAAAGAGAGTAAAAACTAAGGCAAAAACACCACACCACACACCTAAACAAAGTGACACATCAGGTAACCATTAAAATTAATATCCTGGATGATATCTCAACGTAAACTGCACAAGGTGCATGAGTAGGACCTCCAGCAGCTACGGCCAGTGAAAACAACTCGGGATTAAATACGGTTTGGTTTCAGTCTCGTTTTCAAATGTCAGAATCTAATAGCTTCTATTATGTACACCCAATAACTCTGTGGGGCAACCCACGTGTCAAAGAGAAAATAGAAAATTAACAGGAGTGACAAGAATGAAAGCCAAACCCACCGAACAGGAACACTACTGCCACTCTCGTCCCTATTCTTACACTTTCGCCCCCCCCCCCCCCCCCCCCCCCCC
>UFQX01002241.1:29873-53740 GCA_900497675.1 Arapaima gigas
CCCCCCCCCCCCCCCCCTCCAGAATTTCATCTTAGACTGCCAAACTTGTACATTATTTTGCACTGCTTGAATTTTTATGGCTGCCAATTAACTTACAATAAGACTCCAACACCATTCCATCGTGACCGTGTTCAGGACAGAACAAATAGCTGGGACACATGGGGGAAATGCCCTTTTACGCGTCTTATTGTTCTGCTTGTCACTGGGAACCTCAGCCGGACGGGAAGTACGGCGTGTCGCTGTGGTAGTTGTAATCTGGACACACTTTCTGCACTAGTTTGTAGTCAGTGCTGTAGAAGGAGATGTAGATGCAGATGACTTTGAAGGGCTTGGAGCACAGCCAGGACACGTGACTTTGCGTCTGGTCCTGGAAGCACGTCTTGGATGGGTCGAAGTTGCAGAGCGTGTTCTTGGTGGACTTGTCCACCTTCTCGTACTCGATGCGGCAGTTGAACGACTTGGAATCTTTGGCGTCGATGACGGACTGTTGCGCCGTCAGGTCGAACTCCACGATCTTAGTGGGCGGCACCAGGCTCACCGACACGTTCCCCTGGCCGGTGGAGTTGTGACGGAAGTAGACGCTGAAGGTGCCGTTGCCGTGGTCCACGATCTTGCCAGTGATGAGCAGGTTCAACTTGACGGTCTTGATGTTGGAGTGGAAGTCTCCCCAACCAAACATCTTCTTGAACTTGCCCGTTTTGACAATGGGCCGCCTCTTGGCCCGGGGTCGGGACTCCAGGAGGTCCGTGGAGTTGCGAAGCCAGTCCCACAGGTCCTGTTCGGAGTAAGGCTCGGGCGTGTCATAGCGGAGGTCCAGCGCTGTGGCGTTCTCCTTGCCCTGCAGAGTCTGTGAGAGCAGGCGACTGATGGATAAATCCTTACTGCTTTCTGTCCATATATGCTTCAAGGTGGATTTGGGGCTCCCTGATTTAAGGAGTTCTGTTTTGCCTGGACTGGATGAATGGACACTCCCAACCTGAAAGAAAAAAAAAAACAGTACGATCGATTTATCGTTCGATTATTCAGATCAGGGTCGCGACAGGCAAACACGCTGCAAAATACCCTCACGTGCACGGCAAAAGAGTCAGCTGTCGTTCGTAAAACGCACACGGCAACCTGCGCGTAAAACTAGTAAATATCGATTTCTTTCAAGAACTACGACAAATTTACACAACACTCGGTTGGAGGAAGTGTTCTGTCAAAGTGTGGGGACATTAAAAGCGCAAAAAAGAAAAAAAAAACCGCACGGCCACCGGGGAAGAGCGGACGAGCGTTTCGCACCGGGCCTTTAAAGGAGAAAACGGCCACGACCGTGTAATATACTGAACATGCCGTCTGCGCTCTGGGCCACGGGGGACCTCCAGCAGCACATAAAAGATAAACGCATCGGCTATTCATTAGTGCTGGGAGTAGAAACAAGGCTATTCATTGAAGAACGTGCTTGACTCGATGATTGATGCGCCCCCCCGGGTTCCGCCCAATTAACACAGATGAGTGAACCGAGAATCGGGCGGCGCTCGATAGGAGAGACTGACATCGATTGCCTGGTTCCTACTGTAAGGCATGGCAGTAGATCTGTCTTGGTGAAGATTTGCATGTGGAAGGAGGACCCGGGGGGCCGCTGGGTGGAAAATAAGGTCAAAAAGGTCTGGGGACGGCAATGCCTCATGGGAGAGGAGGGTCGGAGGGGCGAGACTTTTGTGGAAGATGTATTTAATGCCAGGAGGGTGCTGCAAGAAACCTGGTTAGACCCCAGGGAATGACTGGTCGCACCACCAGGGGTGGTGTAGCAAAGCGAAGCAGGTGTCGTGTTAAAAAATGAAACGTGAGCGTTTGGAGAGGAGCAGCCGTACGGTGCTGGAACACAGCACCTGTGGCTAATGTTTGTCTGCAGCTCCTCCCCGTCCCTGTTTCCACTTTGCAGAGCTCTGTTCACAGATGTAGATCAGAAAGCGCAGTACACATTGGACCAGACAGCACCAGCCCCCCGGGGGGGGGTAAACACACAGGCGGGGCCTACACTGCCGCGAACGAGCCAGGTTTGGGAGACTTGGCTCGGGGAGACACGTCCCGTCACCTGGCGCCGCACCCGGCTTTCTGGTTGTATAGTTGCACGGAAGCACTGCTGTTCGCACTGTTGTCATTTGCACTTTGTCCTGAAACAATTCAGACACGAGTGGCGGCAGAATAATCGCAATGCAATGCGTGCAAATCCTGCGCCCGTGTGTGTGTGTGTGTGTGTGTGTGTGTGCGCGCTGTTACCCACGATTTCAACTTAATTTAACACGGGCCACGTAAAAGTCACGCGCAAGGCAATCTCGGGATCCCATCCTAACAACAGATGAGAATTTCCCGCAGCAAAATAATTTTTCAGCTCACAGAACGGTGGAGCGGCATCATTAGGTCTGTGCACAACAATCATTCGCATTTGCATCCTGCAGAAAAAGGTTTCTTCACCACACACACGGCCGCGGAGAATTGGTCTCAGATGAGTGCGTCTTCCTTTAACTATAAAAGAGCAGAATACACACCGGGAGGACTGTCTACACGCTGGTTGACCCCCACAGACTTTCCACAAATCAGTCACAATTGGTGATGCCAGCCTGTCACTGCAGACCCCAACTGTAGTTCACGCCCTGCTACACAAAGCGTACCCGCGCTCTTCCCGTAAATTCAGAGCGCTCATGCAGCCCAGGCCACCGCTGGCATTGCTGGTGTCAGCTTGGCGGGGACAGGGACACCCGCCGCTGTCCACGTCTCGACTCCGGGGGCACGGCACCCATTCGCACTCCATCCAGTCAGGCCGCTCGGTGCCGTTCCAGAACGTTCTGCTCTCACGTGTTGTCATTTTCGTCCCATCGTCCCATAAAGAACGACGCGAGTGAGGCATCTGGGCATCCGCACAGAGTGAGAAAACATAAATAAATGATGGACGGTCAGACATGGACCTTGGCACCACTGTGGCAGGTAGTGGTCATGCGTGCAGCATCAGTCCTCATTTAGCTCCTCATTCCCCTATAACACTGAAGGTACAAGAGATTACTGTGCTGTGTCACCGGCTCAACGCCCAACATGGGTTTTATAAATGGGTGCAGCGCTTGCAGGCATCCATCAGCGTGGGTGTAACCCTCACGTACATTACGCACCGCGCTCTCGGACACGCTTTAAACGTACGTGTTAAAAGCCGATTGCGTCTCTTAAAATTTGCACGCGACTCTGTGCTGCAGTCACCCAGACGGGTTCTCTGGAAGCATTTTCGCCAGAAATGAACCTTCTTTCCGTCTGAATGCTGCTATTAATGTGCATTAATGAGACATGAATTAACTAAATTGAAGAATCAATTAGATGAATGTCATTGATTAACGTGACATTAAGTTTGGACTATTTATAAGCATTGCATTAGACATAATCTGTTTTTTAAAAGTTAACCACATGCATAAAGCCGCCCAAAACATTCTGCTAAAGATGGTCATTTGAATATTTTCTTTTTTTCCAGGGTATTAAATGAGTAAATGGAAGTAAAAATAGCCGACTGTTACAGCAAAGAATTTAGGAGCCGTTTGGATACTTCGTATTGATGCATGGAAATGACTGTGATGCTCGGCTGGTCCCATCCCCTCCGCTCCGTGAGGATGGCTCCTGCAGTCCATCTGGTCAGAATCCAAGCCAACCCGGTCAAGGAGAACGTGTTCACACAGAGCTCTTGTTAATATTTACTACCTGGATCCTCTCATTTGCTCATCGAAATGTGAAATGTCACTTGTTTAGGCAACTGATCATTTCACTGGTGGACCAATCCAGTCCCTATAGTGGGCAGTGCGATCATGTGGGTTGCTGACCACATCTGCGGAAGCTGGGTAAGTGGCAAAAAAGCAAAGACAGGCAACTGAGTTAAGCTCTGCTGTGACCTGCACCTGACCACCTTTTCATAACGTTCTATCCTATTAATGGAAAGGAGATCTGGGAATCCACGTGGCATCACAGCTTTAGAAGGGAAATGAAAGGAGGAGGAGGAGGAGGAGGCAGCGGTGCCTTGGAAGGAAAATGAGAGATCGGGAGGTTGGGGCTCCGCCGCCAGTGTGACAGTTTAACAGCAGTTGTGTTACACTGGCACTCGGGTGTTCGATTCTGCTGTACGACTGTACGAACCCTGCTGAGGGCGCAGTCATTTCAGAAACATAACCATTTCATCGGCACTCCATCGCGTTGTCAAGCAGCGGTGGAGCTGAGTGAAACCCATTTGTCCATTCTGTCACATCGACATGGGCGGTGTGAAGAACATGTAGCCATTTGTGTGAAATTCCCAGCCTTCTGCTTCCTAAGGGTGACATGAAGAGCAGCCTTAGCATCTGCTGTAGCCATGCTGAACTGGCACCTGCTCCATTCGCTCCCGTTCCCTGGGATCCCGTCCCAGAGACGGCACCATTAGTCCTGCCTTCGGACTGCCTCAGCGGTTCTTACTGCAGAGCAGGCGGACAGCGGCGGGCGGGTCGCTAAATGGCCGCACGGTGCAGTGCTGCCGGCAGGCAATAGAACTGCCTAATGGCCTCTGTGACAAAGCTGTTAGCCGCGCCATTAACACAGGCCTGGGCGTGCTGCTACCTTGGGACTGCAAGCCTCCACGCCGTTTGGAAGAAGGTGCCTATTGCCCCCGACTTCACCTCGGTCGGCGGAGGGAAGCCGTCTGCGGATAATGAGAGGAAACCAAGGCAGGAGAGGTGTTTTTCACTAAAGAGTGAATGTGGGATGTGAGGCACACCGTGGGGGTTATGATGGAGTGCTGTCAGGCTGAGAAGCTGCTCAGCTGGTTCAAAAGAAACATAACATGCAAATCTGTGTGTTCCCTCTATGTTATTGCTGTGCTGAAGCTAATGTCTTGACAAACATGATGTAGTCATACAGCGTACTCATGTTTACACCCTTAACTACTGTGTTTTCTTTGCTGGGGGATTTAGCACATATTGTTTTACCACTGGGACAAGGCACATTTTTACTCTTACAGTAAAAAAGAGAAGTGCTGGATCTTTGTGTTAGTAGCTTCTGAGTTTTTCTGTTTCAGTTACGAATGTTTCAATGGTATCAAAGTTTTCCACTTTGCTGCTTTTTAATTCCGTTTTCTTCATCGTTATGATCTGAGTGTGATGTGGAACACAACAATTCACACCACGGGACACCTGTTTCATAAAAAGTGCTAAAAAATTAAATGAAGAATCATAATGGAAACAGGCATCTGCACAACACTGTGCTGAATATTAAACCTTATAATAATCAGTTTTCCACTCGGTGACAAAAGTAAAACTAAAGAAAAAATGATTGGTCTCATGAGAGGAAACTGATTTCCCTGCTTGTTATTTTTGCCTTCCACACACGTGTAGGAACTGTCATCTACAAAGTTTAATTGCACATTTTTCACGGTTCTTCAAAAAAAAAATTCTCTTTTGCTGAGTGGAAGTGACCTGCAATTCTATGCCCAACCAATAGTTGGCAGTAAAACACATCTAAACACAGTAGGAGGGAGAGACTGAATCAGCTCACAGCATTTACAGTTTTTGTCTGTTTTTTCCTCCGTGCTGGGGACCAGCATCGTGTATATTTGTGGGATGACAATACAGCACTTTGCGAAGGTATTTTAAGCTTCAGTCATTTGAAATTAGCTTCAATATTTTTGTAGGCTGAACTTAATAAACGTTAAGAAGTCTCAAGAGTTTTATTACAGCTTTATGTGAGGTTTTCACAGAACCTAACCTGTAAATAAACAGAGGAAAGAGAAATGATCTCTCAGTGCAACAGACACAGAAACCGAGCAGCCTTTTGCACCTTGTCTGAATCCAGATTTACACGCTTTGCCACCCACCGTCTGCAGCTCTGCCTCACTGAAGTGAGATGCGCTCGGTGGGAGCGAGGAGTAATGAACTGTGCTCTTGTAAATGAGTCCCAACAGCCCTCGTACCACACTGGCAGGAAAATCACACGAGGAGGTCTGGTAGTTAAGGAACGGAGCATCTGGCCAAAGGTTGCTAGTGCAAATCCCTAGGGGCCTGCTATTGTACCCTTGAGCAAGGGTACGCTTAATGGCATTAGTAAGATATCCTCCATCCTACCGTTCTTTTTAACTTTATTCACATCACACCGAACAAGGACGTTCGTACTCAACACAGCTACTTATTTCCTTGAATGATTTGATTGAACCCAGGGGCTTCGCAGGCATTCGCCACTGCCCCGATCCATCTGCCGAGTGGAAAAGTGGGCACAAGCTGGGTGGGGATCTGGCCACGGCAACAGCTTCACCTCCGAAAAGACGTCAGCATCGAAATCAGCACCTAAACCAGTCAACGGTCAAACGCGTTACGGAAATCTAATGCGAGATGACACACCGAACTTCCAGCAAGGACATGGCACACGGGACTCTTCGCATGACCAAGACAGATGGACGCCAATGTCGTGCCCTCACGGTGCTCAGAGAAACCTCCGTGCTTCTGAAACTGCTGGCTGATCTGCAAGCACCGGTCCATCGTTGCTGTTTCCCCTAAAGGTCACTTCATGGGTGTCGCATAGGACTGGGTATCATTAGAAATTTGCCTCCTTGCCCATCTACCACAGGTTATACTGGCACCAGGTACAAGGGCAGGATCTCACAGTAAGGTTGATGAGTCCACAGAATACCATGCTGTAAAAATGGGCAAATCATTCCATTGGGACAAACCATGATATATTTCCCACAGATACATGCAAAATTGTCTCATACAGGCACAAGTCACATAAATCCCAAAAAAAGAGTAAAATCCCTCCATCCATCCATCAGCAATAACCACCTGTCCAATGCAGGGTTGCTGTTAAGATGGTAAAATTAATATACAGCGTTGTAATATGAGCTATTCAGTGACTGTCCCATTTCCCCAACACCAAGCCCCACAAATTTCAAACAGCCTATCAGCGATTCCAGACTAAAGACTCAATAAAGCTCCGTTTAGAACAGTTAATCTCGGTCTCGGAGAGCTCCTTCTGTTCCTCGGAACAAACGGAATCTGGCACTGCGCTGCGCGGCCACGCCGTGGGGGGCCAGGAGACCTCGCCTCGTGTCACGTTACGTTTTCCACCTTCCTAATGTCAACTTTGATCCAGAGCAAGTGACACGCTGCATTGTTTTGTTTTATTTACTTTTTTTCATTTTTACTTTTTTTAAAGTAATTTTTATTAAGGGTTCAAACAGTATTCTGACTATTTATACATTTACCTGACAGTTTCCACTAAAGCTGTTCACCACGTTCGTCTACCTGGGTGTAACTGTGCGTTTTTACTGTATCGATAAAGGGCTCCGCAGCTGGGTTGAGATTCAAACCTGGGCCTTTTGACTGGAGGGTGACGGCCACAACCCCCACTTCCTCTGCAGGCCCCCGGGATTTAAACTCACCTCCTCTCGGCCAGGGGGCACCTTTTTACCTGCTCACTGCTCTTTGCCTGTCTGTAGGCCTCACTCCAGTAACTCTCCTTTAGAGTTCAGGAGCAAAACCTACCCAACACGAACACCCACACACACACACACACACACACACATGCATGCACTTTCTGCAGCCCAGGTGGTTCCTTCTGTGCAAGTTAGAAAGAAAATCACTCAGTTGAGGGAACTTAAATCCCAGTTGCCCGAGCGATCCATCTTTTTCTCCTAATTGGCCGTGAACTGACTATGCACGACACAACAGAAAACGCTGACAGACGGAAAACCCCAGCCCTGACACCCAAAAAAAGGGAACCACAGGCGTGAATTGCATTTTCGCCTTACTCAAACGCCGGATCCGGCTAACCGTGTAACTCAATAGTGATATTTGTTGCGTGGATCTTGAAACTAATGTGCCCTGAGGTGTCATAAATCAAAGCGGGCTTCATGTTGTCAGCCCGCAGATGGCGCGGATGCCGAATCACCCCAATTAAAAGTCGGAGGAGCCAGCTAGCGGGCAGCGTCTCCGCCGAAAAAAAGGGCACCCGCCCGCTCCGCTGTCGTCCCCCCTCTTCCTCCCCTTCCCCTTCCCCTTCCCCTTCCCCACCTGGGCCTGTGGGTGTCCCTCGGAGCTCCTCGACGGCACGACTCATTATTGTAAACAAGGCAGACAGACTCTGGCGGCACCTCTCGCGGCATTCATTACTTCTCGCGCATTCTTCGCACGGCACAGGATTAAACTAATCTTCGCTGTCACGCGTAATGAGATTTTTGTTTCAGATAATCAAGCGGGACTCTGGGGTTTGTTTTATTTATCTTAAAACAATGCGTATTAGCCGTTGTTTTGCGCTTTATGTATAAGACGGGGTGTGAGTGTCAACGTACACGTTGGTCTCGTGCCGAGCGGCGGAAAACCTCGCTCTGCTCGCTGTCCTTTCGGCGTTTCCAGGAAAGTCGGTCGACGGCTCGAATCGCCGTCGCGCCACTCCGCCCGATGACGTGGAACGGTTGCGTCCTTCGACTCGTGTTTGGGAACGGACTGGAAATGTTCCGAATCGTGTATCGGAATAACGGTATGATGACGTGCGGAATGAATTATGATGCGACGAAATCGTCGACGTGCGAGTGGAGCTTTTCGTCGGTGAGCCCAGTTAACCGGAAATAAACCGTTAACCTTATCCGGTAACTCGGATGGTGACGGGCAACGTTCGAGAAGCTGCTTGTGTCCGCCAGAAGCTTTTATTATTCAAACCACCTCCGTAACATAAGTAAGTCGCATAAAAAGGACGTGCAAATTGAAGGACGTTCCCAAAGGATCCAAGCGGCGTGCGGTGATGAGCGTCTTACGATTCTGATGACACGCGACCGCACTCCTCCGGTCAACAGGCCTCAAACCCGTCACCGCAACAAAACGTTGAAATCCGCATGCTGTCACTTTTAGGCCCGGGCAGCTTCCCTGGTTTTCCAGGACAACAGCCCGAGGCGGTTCAAGCGACAGTCCGATTGTGATCAGAAACCACTTGTGGCACGAATATCGGATTCCTTCACATCCATTTCAATTAGCAGCAGAAGCAGTTACAGAACAAACACCCGTACGAACATCTGCATGGGAATTATCACAGTGGCTTCTTGCAAGAATCACAGTCCACGTTTTGGGAAGGCAGCTCGCATGGCCCCTAAGGAGGAAGGAAGCTGTTCGCATGGCCTGTCATTGTGTGAAGGTGATGATCAGCACCATCCTGGGATTGACTTCTGACTCGCACCAACATCTCTGGAGGTGACGTTCAGTAGGGTTTGCAGAGAAGACCTGATCTGCTCATCCTTGGTTCTTTGGTTCCTGTTCCTTGGTGAAAAAAATTGCATCTATAAAAGGCCAGCAAAACTCTCCTCCTTTACTAGATGCCACGAACTGCCAAACTTCTTAGCCACTGACTCCTTGATCGTCTTTGATGTTCTCTCTTTGAAACACCTCAAGGGTTTCCTCACTCAGCCCACTGGGCGTGTCCGTGTTCCTCACGAGAGCGAAGCTGTACTTTCCCCTTGTAATCCTCCTCTTCTTTCTTCTTTCTGGCTCGGCCATCTCCACCATCCATGTTGTCGTGTGGTGACGGAAGGTTGTTTCCTCCTCTCCGTTTCCAAACATTCTGAAGTACAGATTTCTTTACAATCACGTTCTGGATCGTTCATTTACACCTTCAACACTTTCACATCTACGCCGCAGAAAAATTGGTCACATCTTTTTTTTTGTTCCCCCGAGGGTGGCACCGGCAAAAGAAAGGTATCGCCTGTACAGCGCGATAAAAACCAGTATTCCCAACAAAAGGCATTAGAGAGAAGAGTCTCACGGTTTAGTCGCTTCTCGCTTGACTGGAGCCACATCGGTTTGGTACAACTCAGCTCCTTTCTCAAAGATCCTGCCGGTTAATGAGCCGAAGCAAAATGGTGAGCGTGAGAGAGCGAAGTGAGGACTTCACATGAGCGGTGACCCAAGCGCTAGCAGCCGCCGGGGTGTCAGTGGGTCAGGTGAAGCGGAGAGGAGCTGCGATGCGAAGAACACGCCAGAATGGGCCGCGGCTCTTAATCGAATTAAGGCCGTAATCCAATACGTCGGTGCTTCTGCTTCAAATGACCCGCGAGACCTCATTTAACAGCCGTGACAGACTTTAATCGATGCGACTTAGCGGCCGCAGACACAAATATCTCAGTGGGAGAAAGCGGACCGGCGCGGGGGGCCAGATGCTCCTTTGTGAACCGCGCTTTGCGGCCGGGGGTCGGCGGCAGGGCGCACGAACGGACGTCAACTGGCCACTCGAGCGACTTTGTTGGGTAAACTTCTGGGCAACTTCTTTCGCCAGTGACTTAAAAGGCTGAGACTATTTCATGCAAATGTGTATATTTTCTGAAGTTGCTAATCTGTTTCTGACAGATAAGTAAAATGCTAATAGGTTAAATGAGTTTTAACAAGAAATAGTTGCATCCCAGCAATCTTTTTATCCAAGAGCTTGAATTTAGTTAAACTGGCGTAATCAAATTAAAGTTTTTTTTTTTTTTGCTGCGACTTAAATAAGCCCTTATTTTTAAATTAAAAGTGCCCTTTGAAGAAAGTAGGGGAAAGAAAACCCACATGGCGTGTGAGTCACACTTGTGTTTCTCGAGCCGAATTTTGTGAGTAGCGCGTGTCGCGCAGAAGTGAGCTGTTGCAAACCAGCGGCTTCATCCTAAGAGCAAGGTCTCAAAAGGGGTTTAAGCGTGAGGGACGGACGCCGCCCCAGCGGTGATCGCGGGAAAAAGGCAGGGAGAGGCAGTAAATAAAACTCGCAGCCATCCCCGGCGAGATGAGCGTCCCGCTGCAGAGATGGTGACGTACAGCTGAAGAGTTTTGCGGAACGCGCCGCTCAGCGTTCCCGAAAAAAAACACCTAATGAAATTTAAGCAATGGAACCTGGAACGCTCAGCCTTATCTCTTCATTCCAATTAAATTTCCTAAATTGCTTTCTAGTGGGCCGTGTTGTCGGCCTCCGCGACTCGAAAATACCGTGACGCCCGATTCATTTTCATTTCAATGAAGCCGGCGCGGCAGCACCTGACTGCCACTTTAAATTGCCACGAGAAGCTTTGGAGATTTAAAGGGACGTAACCTTATGGATTAGGCCCAGTCCCGAGAGATTAGCGCGGGGTCCAGGGAAGCTTAACTAAATGAACATCCTTGAGTCTGTGATTACCCTTTATCGGGGGGTCTGAGACCGCGCCTTACAGAAGCGCCGGATGAGCAGAGCGCACTGTCATCTCCGTCACCTTGACCGGTGCCTGTCGCCGCGGCGTAGGGCAGGGCTCAAGCCGCACCGAGGGGAAGGGCGTGAATTTGCGGCAGGTGTTTGCGGACCCCCTAACCTGCCGACTGGCAAAATAAAAAAAAAACCGAAAGACAGACGGCGGCGAGAAATCTACCACCGGTTTATCACAGAAGCGGCTACTGCGGTCTCCTATTTCCCCACCTGGTTCCCCCAACAAACCCGACGGCCTGCTGTTTCGCCACCTCCGTGGGATTCTCTGCGGCGACAGCCTGTCCAGCCTCCACCGACCGCTTGTGGGATCGCAGAAAGGACGTCTCTCGGCAGCCCCATTCAACAACCCAGGCCGCACGGCGAGCGAACGCTGTGGCGCTGAGGCCTCTGCCGCCGACGACAGAAAGGCCTGCTTCGCGGTTTTGAAACAAACAAAAGCCGGAGGGAATCAAAGTTTAATGGGAAGCGCATCTGCGCGACAGCAGAAAACATCTAGTCTCAGTGAGGATGAGAGCGAAAACCTTTCTGCTATCATAGACAGCTTCAGAGCCCTCCTTTTCCCAGCTCTTATGGGCTCCTCACCCCACCACTAAAGGGTGCACGACATATCTGTTATAATAGAGGATTAAGCTGCAACTTGAAAGACAGTAAAATCAGATTTTAAGTCATGGACAAGCGTGGAGAAAGCTTGTTATCTTGAGCTGTAATGAGGAACGCTTGTCTACTAGGCTCATGAGCTGCACCATTGGGCGCAGTTCCTAATGTCCGGCTACAGTGTGACTGCAGCCTTCGCCGATTACGGGGGGACTAATGGTCTCCGAACCTGAGACGCGCGACTCTCGTCACCGGGGACCCCACAGGGATCAGACCGATTGCAGCCGTGGAACCCGAGACAAACGAAGCGGGACGCACTTTTTTTTAAGGCCCGGAAACTGCACGTTCCTCACATGCACAGGTTTTCCTCAGATGATTCCCAAAATTTAACTAGTCTGTGCCGTTTGGAAGGCGGCAACTTTGTGCTCATGAAAACACCGAACGGTTTGTGTTCGGATGCTACGAAAAGGAGAAAGCGTTTGCGTTTACCGCGGTACAGACCAGCCACGCTGCAGCTGAATGTCGAATTAATGCGTAAAGCGCTTTCTCCACGCACCCGGAATGATCTTTTTACAATTGCAGAAGTGCTAGAACCCCTGGCCTTTTCTTCCTGGCAGCAAATGCCATTTTGTGCACAATTCCACCTCGGCAAACACCTCACGAGCAGCACTTAGCCGTCCCCTGTTATTCTGCCTCCCCCACATGTACAAATCAGAATATAAACGCATAACAACAAGTATGAATAATCAGCTTATCCAGCCAGGAGTTTATGGCTCTGACAGCAGCTCGGGGAAGGAAAGGCAGGCCTTTCGTTCGACTTTGGAACCAAGCTGGGGAGCTGCGCCGGAGGGGGGGGGGGCACAAATCGAGCGGCTGCCGTCACGTGTCATTAAAAAGCTTTGCAGCAGCCCGACTCCTCCAAAAAGGCTTTCAGGATTCTGGACCGTGGACCACAATGGCCCGTCCCTCGGTGANGGGGGGGGGGGGGGGGGCGACTCAGACGGCTCCTACTCAAGTCCGCGCGCAACAACGGGCCTCGGCGCTGGAACTGCCTGCGAGACTCTCCCTGAACCGCGTGTTCAACGCGCTTCATAAGACTTTTGTTTTACTTCATTTCCGTGCAAATCTGATTTTCCACGTACGTTTTCGTGTGCGGGGTTGAAAAAAATACATCCAAAGGAGGCCCACGGCCCCAAAGAAACACCCCCAAAAAATGAAAACCGAGAACACAGAACATTTGGGTTATCGGTAAACAGGGTACAGTTGCTGGTAAATAATGCCGAGTGCCTGACGCTACGCTGGCCCGACGTGTCGGGTCGCACCCGAGCAGGAGGTGTCACTCTTCGCCGCTTTTGATGCCGCCGTCCACGGACAGCGAGGTTTCGGAGCTGTCCATCACACAGCGAAGCGCTCTGTCGAGCGTCTCCTCACGGACGCACACATCAGTCAGGCTTTCGCAAATCCTTTTATACGTCTGGCAGCTGCTTCGGCGAGGAGCAGCGCTGTACCTGCGCGCACCGTCCTAATCCGGAGTCACACTCGGATTCCATTAAGGAGGCCGGGGCCCTCAAAGTGTTCTGGCTTACTGGCTCCAATAATCGTTTTCTCTAGCAAAATGTGACCACAGCCGGAGTCTCCTTCTGCTTTTCAAAAAATCTTGTTATTTAGCAAATATTGCAAGTGGACTTCCATCATTTTGAGGGTGGCGCGGCAGCACAGCGGGTAGCACCGGTGCCTCGCAGCTCCTGAATGTGACACGGGCTCAGAATGCATGAAGTTTGCATGTTCTCCCCATGTTTGCGTGGGTCTCCTCAATGTGCTCTGGTGTCCTCCTTCCAAGATGTGTTTCAGGTGAACCGGGGGCTGCAAATACCCACTGGTGTGGAAATGAAACATCCCATCCAGGGTGTTCCCAGCTTACACTCTTACCCAGTGTGGACTCGGGGACCATGGTGACACTGCACTTGACAAATGGTGGTTAAAATGCAAGAAGTAATGAATTCCTGCACCACTTTGATCACGGTCATTAGAAAGAACAGCGCCCATCCTCTTCGCGGCCCATCAGGAAATATATGACAGAAAGAAATTACTGTTTGTCGGAAGTAATGTTTACAAAACGCGCACTTGGTCTGATGGCGCTTTTTCTGCGCAGCAAAACAGTATAAAAATAATAGGAAACATGAGCACCTGTCAAAAGCAGCCATGAGCCATTATCAGTCCACGCTGCTGCTGTTTTAAATCACTGCTTTGCAGAGCTGACAAATGAACGCACATCTACCGGACGTGCCAGCGCTCCCGACGCCGACGAAACCCATCAAAGATGCGGGACAAAAACGCAGTGAAACAGTTTGCTGCTTGTCGAAGGGACTCCTGTCAAGTGCGGTTACATGTTCAGGAGCATCAGAGAAAAGGGGGCGGGGGAGTCAAGCTGGTGAAAGCAGAGCTGTCTTGCGTTCATCACCAGGGCACCTGCGTGGAACCTGCGCGCTGCGGCCTGCGTGTGGGATGTGTGACAGCGCAGCGGTGATGTTTCGGAAAAGTGCGAGAGAAGGCTTTGATCTTACGTGCAAAAACAAAAATAGATTCCAATCCTGAACAAATAAGGAGCAGCGAGTCAGACGGTTGGTAGGTCTGTGGTTAAACATACAGAGGCTTGGAGACTAAGGGCGCGATGGTACCCTTGAGCACGCTATTTAACCTGAATTTGCTTCAGTAAAAAAGTGTCGGCTCAGCAGCGAAACATCGGCAATAAATGTGGCGCCATTCGGCTGTGTCAGCCATCCGGGCGAGAAGGTAAGGGGGAGCAGGATGAGCTGGCCGAGGGAAGTTGTGATTATGATCCGTAAAACCGGTACTGATGGCGCCCGTGAATCTGGGCAGTGTCCCCCCCAGCCAGCACTGTGGTCAGGCCTGACCTCAGACCTTGGAGCGCCCACACACACACACACACACACACACACACACACACACACACACACAGAACTGAATTTCAGACCTAGGGCAGTAGCATAATTTTTCTTATTTGATTTTCAGTCTTATCGGTTTCCCTTCTCGCTGCAAATACCCTGAATTGTTCTTGATTTTTTTAAACCATAACAGGTTTAAATGTATCATTAGGTATAAGAAGGGACAGGTGGAAAAAAGGTGGAAACTTGACTACTGCACAAGGGTTTCATCTGAACAACCCGTCGGCAACGTATGAAAAACAAAGTGAAAATAAACAGAGTAAAATATGGTCCGGAAATGTAACGATGGCGCCGATATTTTTTGTTGGGCTTCGTGTTTATTACACATGTGTACACATTGGTCATGTTTTGTGTTTTGTCACCGCACATGAATCTAAAGCCCGAAAGAGGGTCTCCCTGACAAATGCGATGAGCATCCAGGCACAGTCGCTGGGGACCCTACGAGGCAATAGTAAGATCACGTCAATAAGATCTCAAGATCCCTCCCATTCCGCACAAAAGCCGCAGGCGACTCGGCTGCTCGGCTTTTAACTTTTAACACATTACGTCCCTTCGCCGGCGTTCGCTTTCGTTTAAGCGGCGATTTAGAGACTAATTGCTTATTGAACGTTAAAATGTTAGAATGTTCTACTCATTATTCAACTGCGCGGCACGAGTCTGAAACATTCGCTTGCAAAGCATTTAACCTCCGTCGAAATATTAAGCTGTGCGAATGGGGAAAATTGTGAGGAGTTTTACATAAACGTGTTTAAATGGCGTAATAAAAAACTGTTGTCTTACATTTCATCTCCTCTCGAAGACAATCGTGCCCCTATTGAAGCAGATGTCAGACACGCAAGGCGTCTGACGGGTCTCCCCCCCGTGTCCCGCTGGAGAGGGCCGCACGGCGCCTCCCGCCGGCGCCTTAGACAGCGGCTGACAGCCGTCCGGTGGCCCAGAGGCTCAGGCTCCCAACCCCTCGGAGCTGCACGCGGCAGCACGGCAGTCGCTGTGATTTAACAATCAGGGATAAGTCCTCGGAGACGCTCCGGGAGCCCACGAGCACAGCAAATAAATGTGAAAGTGTGAAAATCAATATTGCAGGAATTTGCTTGGCTGTGAAAGGCGAGGTGGCGCCGTGACTTCCTCGGTGGCGACCGAACAGCCGCTCGAACCCTTTCTTGGGCTCTTTCTGTTGCGCACGCACTCACCCGACGGGCGTTTTCTATTTATTTTCATCCTCTGCTCACCCATTCAGTCACTCACGCTTTCACTCCTTCTCTCTTGCTCACTCTCTCACGCACGTTCGCTGACGTCCCTGCGCTGTCAGCAGTCCACAGCGGTAAGCGCGCTCCCTCTCTCTCTGGGAACGGACACACACCACAGAGGAACGTGTTCCGCCGTGTGACACCCGCACACTTTTTGCCCCGGCTGCTGCGAGGTGACCGCAGAGTGTCCCGGAGGGCCGGCAGGACGGCCGACTCGCCTCTGTCCGCCCAACTGTGTGAGCTGTAAGCCGTGGAGACTACCTACACACCTCAGCAAACAAGACATTTCCCACTGTCCCGGGGGGGCACTGAGTGACAGGGGAAGGGGGTAGGGGTGTCCCAGGTGTCCTTTGCCGAGTCTTGCTGAGTGACATCACCACCCCCCAGGCGGCACGCTGGAGCGTGACTCTGTTAGAACGAAAAGTCCCCCTTTCTGGACACTAACAATAAGGCCGACACCCTGGACTCGCACCTGTACGTTTCCAAGACGCCCTTCAGAATCTGAACTTAATAGTGATAAAGTGAAGACTTTATTGCAGCCTTTGCACACCTTTCCTCCCAAACAGCAGCTATCTTTCCTGCCAGCTCTCCTGGCTCAAAGTGAACGGAGAGGACAGGATCGTGTCCAACAGAAGGTCACGTCCGAGCGCGCTCGGTTAACAGGCCGCTCGGAGCATCACCGCGGCGTCCCCCCTCCCGCACGCCCCTCCTGCTGTCCCTCGCTCCCTCTCTCCAGCACTGGCTGTGATTAAGAAGGTCAGCCTTTCAAGGCTTTTGAGAGGAGAGTGGAGTTTATCTACCAATTATGTGGAGTTTAGTATAATTAAGTCAAATGGAGCTGTGACATTTTCACAAATGAACCGGCGGTCAACAATAGGAGTGTCATTCTGAATATCACACACCCTGCGATATCTGGCTGCTGCTCACACGTGTTCCAGTTAAACATGCCGGCTCTCGGGGGGATGTGTTTATGAGAACTGCATTATGGGCATTTCCCCGGACCGCGGTCGCTTTTACTGCCGCTCACACTTCAGTGCTGCTACCGTCGTGTCGGAATATATAACCTAATAAAGTCGTTGACGTCTGTACATCACTGAAATCTGGTCGTGTCATTTGCCATCATTACCGGTCACACAGCGCAGCTCTATTTCAGCCAAAACTGAGCTTGTGCCTCTTAAGCAAAGTGAAAAATAAATACACAGCAATCCTGTCAAAGCTCCCCACGTCCAAATCTTCGGTACAACAGCTTGGGAAAATGAAGACCTAAACATCGGATTCCGTATGGACGCTTTGCTATAACCAATTTTTATCCGACGCTTTTCCGAGATAAAAAACATAAACACGAATAAAAATCAAATGAAATAAAGAGCAACAAATAAACACCATCAAGTACTGTACAGTGTACGGTAATAAAAATAAATAAATGTATTGTAATAAACCATATTGTATACTGCTACAAATTTATCAGCACTTCTTAACATTTGTGTGCATAGGTGTCTCAGCTGTTTCCCCTTATTGCGAACATGTTTACACAGAGTCACCGCATTTTCTGTGACTTAAGCCGGATGATTCACAGAGTGAACCTCACAAGCCTCTCGTCATGCCGTTCCATCAGAACCCAGTAAAAGTTCCTGCATCATTTTAAATTATTGTTATTACCTTAAATTATTTTTTTACATTTTTTTTATTTAAACACCAGAGGCAGCACTGACACGCAAAATGTCCTGTACTGTACATACTGCACCGCACGTTATAAACACGCAAATTAACGACAAACTTAAGTGTTTTCTAATTATATAAGTGCTATTTACAGTCAGGGGTCTATAGTTATATAGGTGTTTTCCGATGGACTGAGAGCACATTATTTATTTGTTTTTCCCCGTTGAAACTAAGGGGAAATAAAAACTCGGTATGTGAAAAAACTCAGCATGAGACACTTTCAAGGGACAAATTAGATTTGCACACGGTGGAATTACCGTATCCACACAAAAGTTTAACACACGTGACTCAAACACGTCACAGTATGAGCCTCATCCACTTCTGACAACACTGAAGGTGCCGGTGTTGAGTGCTGAGAAATCCCCCACAGGGTCCAGAAGACCTTAAGGGGACCGAGGTATCTCATTATGTGGATGCTGGCACTACCTCCTGCTGCCTCAAAAGCTCACGTGAAAGGACCAGGACCTCCTCATTGCTGGTCAGTGTGACCCTTTCGCCTTCTGCTGACAGCTCCCCACCAGCCCAATTCAGGGTCAAGCACCAGCTATCAGCCTGCCATTGATGGACACGGGTTCAAATCCTGCCCCTAGTGTTGTACCCGTGATCAAGGTACACGATGGCTGTAACCACTAGGTGACTGAATGTCCATTTTTATATTATTTTAAGATTGCAGCATGGAGAAGGTGCCTTTCACTGCAGTTTACAACACAGATGGCAATTCTGCTCCAACAGTCCACCTGTAAACAATGTCATTACTGAAGACTGCATGATACAGTACTGGTGTAACCCTCCAGACTCCTAATAAAGGTTTTTTTCAGTCCTGTGCTCAATTTTCACCAAGGTCCACCACCCGCCTGCACACCGCCTGGCTGGGCGCTTTAAAGGCAGGGTGTCACACCCGCCGATACACCGACTTCCCATCCAAGACACCTTTATTTTCTTAACATGCCTCAGGTCACACAGCACCAGGATGGAGAGTCGCTTCGGCCTGCGGGTTGACAGCTAAGCAAGGGGCACTCATGTACAGGAGGACAGCTGGGACACCAGGTCAGCACCACCCTGGAAGAGACAGGCGGCCGGGTTCAAAGGCACCGGCGGATTTACTCACTTGCAAGAACAGCCTCTCGAGAAGCATTTGAACTCTTATGCCGATGGAAAGGACAATTTTAACTGAGCTCCTATATTTAGACCAACGCTCCTCTGAAGACGGAGCTCCAGCAGGGAGTGAGTGAGCTGCATCTTCTAGGAGACTCGCCCTTTCAGGGGCAGCGTGCACCTTCACCCCTGACCTTAATCCAATTGAAAATCTGAAGGAGCGCGGCAGAAGAAAATGAAAGCTGAGGTCATTAATCACGCCCCTCACCTACAACCCCCTCCTGAATAACAATGTCTCAACAACGGCGCCCTGGAGGACTCTGCAGACGCGCATTTTGAATGTGAAACCCACTCAAGGACTGCGGCACACACATGCTGCCCCACAATCCCACTGACCTAGCCCACCTGACCCCCACATCCCCTTAACACCTCCTTCATGCAAATCATGCATAGTGCATCGGAGCCGCCGAGAAGTGGCCAGTAAAGCCCGTGTCAGCACACAGCAGGGTTTCCAAAGTCGGTCTACTGGGAGGGGAAAAAAGAACAAGGTGATGGATGGAGTGAGGAGACTGTTGAAGATGCCGCTCAGTTTTGGTTCTGTGTTTGTGCCAACAGGATCCCAGCAAAGATATAAAATGAGCAGAAATGTTCAACACATTTGGTTCAGTGTGCAAACAGGTGCCCATAAGGGAGATCTGACATTAGCAGGAGTAGCGCTATATACTTATAGACTACATAAAATAAAAGAGCAGTTTATGAATGTCGTCAAAAAGTTCCAAGACTAATATTTCACTCTGGGAATGGAACACATGCATAATTTTTAGCTGCTGTCCCCTACATAGTAGCCATGGCACATTAGCCCTAGAGTTTCTTCATTTTGGTTTTTCAGTCTGATTTTTTTCTACCTTTTCCTGCCGGATATTCTTCAACAGAGACAGCAGCAGTGGTGACCAGCTTCCCACAGCTCACAGAGGGAAAGACATTCCTGTGATGTGACGCCGTTCATAACCTCAGACGTTACCCTTACTGTGGTTTTTCTGGTCTCCAAAGTCAAAATCAAGCCAAAAAGAAGATCTGATGACACTATAAGCACTGCCAGAAGCGTGAAGGAAGAACTTAGTGACATGTGAGGACATCCATCATTACTTCTGACAGTAGCAGGAATGCTGGGAAAAAAGCATATTGTCTGGGGGGCCATCATGTTGAAGGGGCAGCAGATAAAAATGAAATGAAAAAGGTAAGAACTTCTTGTTCACGCCTCATGAAGTTCTTTTTTTATTTTATATACATGCTCACTATTCTTTCAGATGAAGAGTAAATCTTACAACTTTCTGACCGCAGCTCATTGTTGAATGAGTCCTCTGTATGAACTGGGGAAGAAAGTCCCTTACCGCAGTGCAAGAGGGAACTCTGTGGCGATCGAGTGCTACGTTCAGAAAGTCATCCAATCGCTTATCTTAATTGAAGCGTGTTTATTCAAAACGTGTTGGAAAGCTCCTGAAAGCAGCCCTTTCAGCTCCCCGTCAAAACATTTTAGGGCATCACGCTGCAAGGTCTGTGACGGAGCGCCGGCACGGCGGTGCCCATTTGCTCCAGCTCAGGGAAACACAGCACTGGCAAACAGCAGCTGTTGCTTTATTCGGCACACTTTTTAATCTCATGCGTGGAAATGTAGGTGTTTTTCAGTGCGCAACACGAGTGGCAGCAGACGGTGTGGCTGTTAAGAGACTGGATGCCGGTGACAACCTGAAGGTGCCCTCAAGTGTGGCACTTAGCTCCGATTGCTTCAATAAACGCAGGGCACTTTGCATAACAGCTTCTGCTTCTAAAAACAGCTCAGGTCCAATGCAAGAGGATAATTCCATGTTTGGTGTCATGTCCAAATCCACATTGGTGCACAGAAGTTCTGTTCCATAATTCGCCTGCTTGAGCTGAAAGTGATCTTGACGTTCTCTTCAGCAGAGTTCTCTTCCGCTTATGGTGCCGGCGAATACCCTACAGTAAGAGCTGCTGATCAGGAGGAAAGGTGTGCGAAGCCTGCAATAGTTTTCACTTCTTCACGATTAAGTTCAGATTCTGAAAGGCATCTTGGAAACGTACAGGTTTGAGTCCAGGGTGTCGGCCTTATTGTTAGTGTCCAGAAATGGGAACTTTTCATTCTAACAGAGTCATGCTCCAGTGTGCCACCTGGGGGGTGGTGATGTCACTCAGCAAGACTTGGCAAAGGACACCTGGGACACCCCTGTCCCCCTGTCCAGCAAGAGAGGGGACATGAAGCACATGAGGGATAAATATAGAGACTTGAAGAGAACTCAACACTTCTGCAGATTTATTACTCAGCGACTAAGCGCCGTGTGACGTGGGAAGCATGTCGAGCGTTAGTTGCGGCGTTGTTGAGTCTGTCCTGGAAGAAGCACCTCACTAGGGCACTGGACCCTAAATGGGACGCTAGTCCACCTCAAGGTGATAACAAACACAAAAATCCCAAAAAATTCCTTTGAAATTCCTCAAAGGGCTAAAATCAAAGAGCACTATTGTGGAACTGGGCTGCAGGAGGTAGCAGTTCCTGAGGGAGTCACTCTGCTGAGAACCTACAAATACTTGCACGTGTACTGCTGGACAAGACGAAGAAGTTACGGTATTTGGGGGGGGGGGGTGAGAAATTCCAGATAAGCCATCAGATCTTTAAGAATTTATTCAAGGTATCCTGCAGTTCAAATGCAAACCTTCTAGTGGGAGGAAAAAGTTAGACACTCAAGTTAGCAAAATATTTGCAAGTGGAGCTTCTCACTTGGAGGAAAACGGGAAAATACACCTCCTTGCCAGATGTGGAGCAGCAGTCAGCCGCCACGTATATATAGATATATATTTATATATTTATGTGTAGAATGATAAAACGACAGAGGGGGCATCAGCTGAGCTGTCGTGTGAAGCAGTGGCCCCCGGGAGGCAGCGATCGGTCCTCCTCCCCCTTTTGCATCTGATCCCACCTCCTCAGGGCCGCACACCTGTGCAAGGCAGGTGTTGTGGGTACGCAACCCGAGCCACAAGCCGAAAATGCGTTCAAAACCCCCGACCGCATCGCGCCGGGGGGAACGAGTGTTCAGGCAATCGCAGCAATTAGATTTACCCTGGTTTACAGGCACCGCGTGAACTTCAGCCCGTTTAAAACGCGCTTGTTTTGTGCGCCGAGCCCCCCTGTTTCCGTTAATCCCCTTACGGAGCAAACTATGGCGGAAACTGTTTGTATCGCCCCCTTCTGGCGGAAGGCCAGACCGCCAGAGTCGATGCGAAGGCGGTGTAACCCAGTGCGCCACTTCAAAGGGATTTTTTTTCTTCAAAGCAAATCAACGGCGTAATTGTTTCGAGGGGTTTCACAAAATGGAATTATCATGTGAAAAAAAGGACAAAGGAAGTCATTTAGGAAGGTCGCGCATCTTTTTATCGTAATGACACAAAGTTTAAAAGGCCGCGACGTGCGGAACTCGCAGAGGCCCTCGTCGGGAAAACGGTCCCTAATCGACACGTCGGCCTCGGGACGGTCGCGCCGCTTGTACGGCGAAACACGAGATCTGCTCGTCTTCTGCTCCTTCTCGCCGTCGGCGGGTTTCACCCGAGTATCGCGCTCGGCTCGACTAGCACCTGCCCTAGCCGAGCTCACCGACGTGTTTAACCGACCGCCGAGGTCATTTACTGGCTAGAAGCAGCCGGAAAAACCGCCTCCCAGAGGGGCTGCCGCGCGGATTCAAATGTGGCAAATTCCCCAGACGTGGAAACGGGTAAAAACAGAATTACCTCAGTGTTACCTCGATTTAATGTATTTCTTTATCTTCACTCCAGTATCGAAAGCAGTTCCCTGATTCCACCTTTTGCCCAAGTTTCACAGAAATATCCGGTTATCGTCCACTGGACAGATACAGGTGTGTTATGTTTATTTGTGAATTAAAAGCCCTTTTTCACATGGAGTCTTACTGAACTCTGCCCTGTGGGTCCTCTGTGGGCATTCTGGGAAAAAGCCAGAAATGATATATATATTTATTAATTCGTCTCTGCGCTTTTGTGCTCAGGATGAATGAAGAATATAAGACAGGGTTGCGGGGGTGGGGTGGCGGGGGGTCCATCCACCCGGATCAGGATGCGGGCCCACGACCGCCTTAAACACACAGTCCACAGCCGCTGCCCGCCGCTGCTCTCAGACAGGATGCAAAGGCCAATTACGGCACTGCGCCACGGTAACGGTCAAGTCGGCGGGACCCCCCAGGGAACATCTGCTGCACCCACTGAGGGCTCCGAGACACCGGCGAACCATCTCTGCTGTTCTAGTAGAGACCGCGGGTTTTCACAGAGCTGATACAAACACACACACACACACGCGCACACACACACACACACACACACACACACACATGCGGGCGCGCAAGGCCTGCCAGAGCAAGATAAACAAACCGAGGATTACAATCTGTGTCTGGCAGAATAATCGGCCCGTCATGTTTGTGTCCATCTTTTCAAACGCATCTGTGCGTCTCCTTGATTTCAATGCCAGAGGTCAAAGATGTTACACATTGTTGGTTCCACAACACACACACACACCAACCTGCTCCTGCACAGAAACCAGGCTCATGTATTTTTTAAAAGATGCATTTCATATGTAAAAACGGGAATAATTATATGCTTTCTTTATTCCCGCTGTCTTACGCACACACACACACACACACACACACACACACACACACTTGGAAACCAGTTTCCAGTAAAAAAAGCAGGTGTGTGTTAAACTCCCCTGTGCAGCGACATGAGTGTGAGTGTAACTGCGGACATGGTCAGCGTGTTTCACCTGCTCTGGATCACCTGTTGGTCTGGTCAGCTGCTAGTGGAAGTGACCAGGATCAGGATCACAGCCCACAACCGTGGTCAGAGGCTGACAGCGCAGCACACACAGGCAGGACTGTGGACTGAAACACCTCTCATGGGTGTGTGCTGTCCTGTGCTATCTATCCTATACCGCAGTGACCCCCCCCCCCCCCCC